>VONZ01001358.1:0-161129 GCA_012976165.1 Labeo catla | reverse complement strand
TTTTTTTACATTGTAATGGATTATAAGATAACTAACAAACTAGTACTACTACTTAATTATTTATGTGGTGAAATGTTGTGTAAGAAAACTGGTATGACTGCACTGTATCCCTAAAATGTCTAGTTTGAACTTGCCGTTTGCTAGCAACTGATTTCTTCATGGAAGCTTTGCATTCAAATATTTCAACTCAGATCAGTGTTTCGTGTCTAATAATTTTGCCACGAAACATCTAAATAATCTATCAAGCAGCTGTGTAATAAGTCAGATAATGTACATTCAGCCAGTTGTTATCGCAAAATAAAGATGTATATTATCCCTTACTTATTATAATCTTAATTCAAGTGATAAAGGATTTTGAAAGTCTGGCAGTGTTGAGTGCTACTGTAAGCTTAACTCTGCCTGGTTTAAATGTTTCAAAATGATTAACAGTTGAAAATATTAGAAATTTAGAAAAGTAATCAAAAAGTAATTAAAAGTAATAAGTTACATTACTTTAATAGAGTAATTGAAAAGTGACACTACTTATTACATTTTAAATCAAGTAACTTGTAATCTGTAACCTATTACATTTCCAAAGTAACCTTCCCAACACTGTATATATATATATATATATACACTGCTATCTAACACAATAAAAACATGGTAACATAATAAAAAAACGTTATCAGTTATTAGTTTTTGCAATAATCTGTATAATCATTTTGTATAATCTTTAGAAAATCACATTTAATTAATGCTTTATTAACGGTTTGTTTCAATATTTTGAATTGGTGGTGATGGTGACATTGAGATGTTCGGTAAAGCAGCCATGTAAAACTCTAGTTATGGGCGGAGCCAGAGACGTTAAACGTGCAGTGTTGTTTTGTCTGTTACACTCCGTGCGTGCACCAACTCTAATGTCACAGTAAGTACATTACATGCGTCATTTTGTCACCTTTTCACTTTTAATATTAAATTCAGGTTTTGAAACAGAAACGAGCAATTATGGTTTAGTAAATAAAGACGAAAATGTCTCTTTGACTGCTTGCGTCGTTGTTACTTCAAGTTAAGTTAACCTTAACTTTGTGTCGACGTTAGCGGGGCACAACTATTTCAGGTAACGTTAGATTTATTATTTTTGTTATTTTTTTATGTTTAGTACACATATTGGTGGCTTTTCGCTGTGCCGAAAGGAGTTCTTCAGGTCTGTATCTGTTGTTAAAATCAGTTCCTCCTCACACAAGTTTTAACAAGTTTGCATTGTGTTTCTTCTGTGGCCTTATTTCGTGGAATAGAGAAATTAAACCGGGAAAGTGTGGTTTCGTGGTGGGTCATTTTGTGGTTTCCGCTGATTATTCGCTTCATCCTGCGTCCGTCATAACAGCACACATATTTCATGCTGAGAGTTATAGACATATACACCAACACAAATCACACACTGTGAAGGATGTATGTAAGGCATTAGTTTTGGTAGCCACAGGCATGCATGACACATTGTAATACATAACATATCTGTTCACAATGTGTTATTTATATATTGTAGTATAGTGCTTTAAAACACAGATCACCATTACATTTCGTGTGTTATTGTCGTAGGTTGTGTTACGATAACAGATCGACTCTACAGGTGTAATGATAAATATAAGTTTAATATGTCACCATACACAACAGTAATGTACTTTACATGCTATTACAGTTATTTATGAGAATATATAATAGATTGCAATGTGTATTGCAAGGCATTATGAATTTTTTTTTTTTTATGCATTAAATACAGGTTTCACAGTAAATGTTTGCATGTTTTTTCCTTCCATCTGACAATATAAGATCACAGTCTAGCCATAATGAAAATGTTGTTACATTTTACCTTTTTGAATGCATTATAAATACAGGCTTCACAGAAAATGTTTGCATGTTTTTCCTCCCATCTGACAGTATAAGTTCACAGTCTATGTGGTTGCATTTTATTTTATACTGTCCCTGTAATAGTGTAATTACACAAATAAGTACTATGTAATAAGTAATATGTAATATTAAGAATGTGCACTTTCTGTAAAGTTTGGGTTTAGGGTTGGTTGCTTGTAATTATGAAATTTTAAGTTATTACTATAGTAAATACTCAGTCAAAAGTTAAAATAAAAAACAGTCCTTACCGTGTTTTTGATCAAATAGCTTTATCCTTGGTGAGGTTTTTTCTTGAGAAAACATTAAAATATATTAATATTCCAAACTTTTAACAGTTAGTGTACATGTAATACTGTAAAATAAAGTGTTGCTTTGTTGCAAATTATGCAGGATTATTTTAGTATTATTGAGATATTATTGTAGTTTTCATTTATAGTTTGAATTACTTTTAGTAATTTTTTTTTTTTTTCCATTTTAATTAAGGTTTAAGTCATTTGTTGTGTTTTGGTTCCTTTTGGGTTTGTCTGCATAGTTTTCATTAATTTTTACTTTATTTTAGTATGTAACATTAAACTAATGAAGATGATAAATGTTTTAATTTTACTTTAAGTTTATATTTTACTTTAACATATGGTTTATAGTTTGATTAACTGTAATAGAAACATTAGGGGCTGCAATATGCCTATTATTAACATATTGGCTGTTTATTAATACTTTTAAATCACCTATTTTGCATGACCATATTCTACATTCCTAATTCTACCCAATACCCGAATTTAACAACTTCCTTGCTAACTATTAACTATTAATAAGCAGCAAATTAGAATTTTTTTGAGGAAAAAGCCATAGTTAATGACTTTTTAATACTGAGAGTTGGACCTTAAAATAAAGTGTGACCTAATTTTTACTAATTGGGACCATCTGTACAATAAACTGAAATAGAAGCTCATCTGTCTTATTTTTCACATCATTCTCAAAAATCTCAGAAATGAATAAATACAAATCTCAGAAATGCAATTTGTTCTTTCTAGATGAACAGGGAATTGACTTGCACTTGTATTTTCTCTCTCTCACACACAGAAGCTAGAAAATGAGTGAGGATGTATATGAGGTCCCTGAGGGGACGGAGTATCGTTATCTAGTGCAGGACGAAGAAGAGGAACAGATACAGTATGTCCGCCGCCACTACGTCAGTCCATTCCTGGTGGTGTCACGCACGTGCATGTTCTTCATCGCCTGTGGCGTGATTGCTCTCCTCTCCCTCGCGGGTTACCTAGCTTATGTGGCTGAGACTCCACCTCCAGGAGTGGCAGAGGTAAAGACAGAGTGCGGTTGGCTGCGTGGGAACTGGAAAGGCGGAGCTTATTCTTTCAAAGGCATCCCATACGCCGTACCACCGGTGGGTGAACGTCGCTGGCGGCCCCCAGTGGATCTACTGGAGGCGGGACAGTGTTGGCAGGGCGTGTACAATGCTACTCGATCCCGTAGCATTTGTGCGCAGGTCCAGCCCCTCCAAAAAGATGGGCGGGTCATGGGACAAGAGGACTGTCTGCATCTCAGCGTGTGGACGCCGAGTCTACACCCCGCCAAACCCTTGCCCGTAATGGTGTGGATCCACGGAGGGTACCTCCACATGCTGAGTGGCCAGGAGACAGGATACTCACCCACGGAAGAGCTGGCGGCCCGCACGCAGATGGTGTACGTCAGTCTGAATTACAGGCTCAATGCATTCGGCTTCATGGCTCTGGAGGTGCTCAGGGAAGGCTCTCCCACCAACTCCTCAGGTAAGACCTGTACCTGTCCAGTTCACTCAGGACTGCTGTCCATCTCATTAGCTCTCTGCTTGTCACTACAGCATATTGAAATTCATCAGACGTCATGACATGAACGGTCTGAACTGTAGTTCACTTACTGGCCTCTTTCTGTTTGCTGTCAAAGGGAATTATGGCTTCATGGACCAGATCCAAGCACTTCAGTGGGTCCAGAGAAATATCCATAACTTCGGTGGTGATGCTGGAAGGGTTACCATATTTGGTCAAAGCTCAGGTACAACATATAATGACACAGAAAAGTATTTGAACACTTGACATGTCACGCAAGTCAGGGTTTTTCAAACTTTTTGATGCCAAGGACCACCAAAATATAAGTTTAAAATCTCTCAAGTCTGTAACATGTTATATATTATATAACTTATTCATGCTGTCTTTTTTAAGATTTTATATTTTTTAAATATTATCTGGAAAATATTTACTTTCTAATCAGTTTTACTTTACTTTCTAATAAAATTTATTGTTTTCCACTCACTTGTACAATTAGTGTATAAACCTTTAAAATGAAAGCTAAATTAGTTTTTATTTCTAACTGGTAAATGTACTGTTAATAGAACAGAACAAATAATTATGATCTAGTCTCAATCCCAACCATACAGACAGTATATGTGGTAAAAACTGTAATGCTAAAATATTTACTTTTATTTTACTTTTTTTTGTATCTACGTGCATATAATGAGCTCAGATACAGGAAAGACTGTACCTCATTTTAGTTTCATAAGGATTACATAATCAGAGAATATTTGTTTTCGATTTGATTTCTTTAATTTCAAGCTTTTACACTTCAAGCTTTCTATAGACATATTTCTAATGTCTCTGTGTCAAGTATTCGCTGAGTTTTGGTTCATATTTGTAATGCGTAGAAAGTTGCTCACGGAGACCGAGACAGCAGAAAGCACACCCTGTTTGTTTTGTTTATTTTACAAAAGCACAATGTTTTGTTGTCGTTGTCAGTGTACACAAATAAAAGTAGGCCCTTTTTAGATTTGATTGATTTTAATCTTATCTGTATGTAAGTAATTAAAGCAGCACTATGTATATACAATATGTACAAATGTATATAAAAAAGCGCAAAAGGTTACATAGTGTTGCTTTAAGGTCAGTAACAGCATTGAAGTCTGTTATTTTTGTTTTCAAAAAGTATTCTCGTAGCCTCATAACATTACGGTTGAACCACTGATGTCACATGGACTATTTTAACAATGTTCTTACTACCTTTCTGGGCCTTGAACGTGTCAGTTGTATTGCTGTCTATGCAGGGTCAGAAAGCTCTCGGATTTCATCAAAAATATCTTAATTTGTGTTGAGAAGATTAATGATACACTCTGAAAAATGCTGGGTTGTTTCATCCCAATTTTGGGTCAAATATGGACTAACCCAACTGTTAGGTTATACATTTTATATGAAAATTTAACCCAACAGTTGGGTTAGTTCATACCTGACCCAAAGTTGGGTTGAAACAACTCAGCATTTTTCAGAGTGTAAAGGTAATAAAAGCACATTGTCGTTGCAGATGAGATATAACACAGATAACATTAAATTAATATTTTTTACCAGGCTAAAATAAAGTTTAGGCTCAGTGATCATTGAAAGGAGGTGTAAGATATGAACTAGCAGAAGCTACAGTATATAATGTGAAGAAATACATTTGAGTAAATGAATCAAGTGTTAATCAGTGTGGAATATCTCATAAAGAAGTCAGGAAGCTGGCGATTTTAGATTGATCAGAGTGTCAGCAATAAAAGAGAACCACAGCTGCTTCAGTTATCTCTTTAGAAGCACTCCATCCTGTATTAGTACCATAGCTATCCCAGTCCAAGCTCGTAAAGTCCCCACACTGTCTAGGGATGGCCTCAGGAAAGTGTCCACCTCCACCAATACAGAACTGCAACGATATGAGTACATTAGTAACAACAAAACAGATCTACACACTTCTTCTGTTGACACTGGTGACACGATTATTTCCACTGCAGATGTATTCATATCAGTGCATTATGTGGTGTCACAAATGCTGTCCATACACATTGATTTAAAGGGGTCACTGCATGCCCATTTTCCACAAGTTGATATGATTCTTTAGGGTCTCAATGAAAAGTATATAACATACTTTGGTTAAACTTTCTTAATGGTTTTGTAAAACAACACCATTTTTATCTTGTCAAAAACAGCTCTGTTCACAGCAAGCAATTTTAGTGCATGTCCCTTTAAATGCTAATGAGCTCTGCTCACCCTGCCCCTTTAGCCGCAAAACTTGCTAACTACCACATTATTAGGAAAGGCGATTTGCAAAGATTCATAAAAACCCTTATACTCACTTCTTCTGTAAGTGAAGCTGGAACACGAATGATTCACGTGAACATAAACGCGTTTAGGTAGATCGGAGGACGCATTCCCTTCAAAAACAAAAGTAATCCTCTCCATCTTCAGCGACTCAGATATTAGAAGTAAATGATGACTGCTATGTTCATTATTTAACAACAAAATGCCTCAATTGCTTAGGAGCCATTCTTGTCTACTCCTGCTCCGGCGTCGAAACAATGGCGGACTGTTCACAGCTCACTTAGGGCGGGTCTGTGCTAAAACGGCCGTGTCAATCAATAGTCGTGGGAAGGGCCTGTGCAGAACTATGTCATTCTGCCAGGAATCTCAGAACAGCTTGATCTGAGAAAGGGATTATTATTGGGGATTTAAAAAAAAATTGGGGGGATTTTTATCATTATAGGATGTTTGTGTACACACACTGCCAACACACATTTATGTTCAAACAACATGTAAAAGTGAATTTTGCATCCAATGACCCCTTGAGGTAATCCAGAATATTATGTTAACTCACATGTTCAGTGTGGCAGCCGGTTGGTTTGACACCTGAACAAAGAGCCATGGCTGCCTTTTCGGTATTAAAGACTCTGAATGTGATGAATCCAGGCGTAAATATTGCTAAAAAAAATTCAGAGAATATATCACATATGGCTTTCATTCATTAAATTGATTGAGTCTCAACAACGATGCCTTGTAAATTGCAGACTATCACTGATTAAAGCACAGATGTAGCTACTTTCTTTAAAAATTAGGGATGCACCGATACCGATACTGGTATGCGCGGTGCGCGTTAGCTGATAGGCAAAGCACGCAGATTGGATTGAGCGCGCGGCGGCCAAGATGTGCGGGCTTGTCGAGTTAATATCCCGTCTTGACATCACTGGAAAGTTTGTAGTTCGGTGAGATATGTCAAAAACAATTTAAGTAAATCAATGCACAAGTTATTTAACGGTATAGAGAGAGAGGGAGTGAGAGAGAGAGCGCGAGACAGTGCGCACTGTTGGGTGATCTTTATTGACGTTCGCATATTTAGCACACGCATCTTTTGGATTAAAACAAATTCGTAAATAAAAAAATATATATATAGGGGCATTCGCAATAAACATCATTTTTTTTTCAACCTTAAGCATACACGAATGTCTGACGAAAGTGAAACTATAGCAGCCTGTGTGAAATGTGATAGGCAGTACTGTACTTGCGCATGTTTTGATTGCTTTACGAGTGTTTCTCCATTATTTGAGTCGCTTTGGATTATAGCCCAAATAGCAGCATATTTCAGATGAAAATACGCTACTTATATTTCTGAAAATATCAGAGTTAGGAGATTCATAATGAGTGGTTCGCGTGATTACAGTACTGAGCCGCTGAGTGAAAGTAACAAAACACATTTTAATGGGCATAATTAAGTGTAAACATAAAAATAATTAAGGGATATGTAGTCAACCCAAAAATTATTCAGACAGTAGATATACACCATCTTTTGATAATTTTTGATAATTTTATTTTATTTTTTTTTAACTAGTGGGTGCAGGACACAGTTTATGATAATGGGTTCTAAATACATTTTGGTTTGACTGTATCTATTTGATAAATGAAGTTGACCAACTAACACTATACATATTCTTTTAGTTTCTGTACCCTATATTTTACAAATCTACCAGTAAATTTTAAAATATGGGTATCGGTACTCGGAATCGACAAGTACCAAAAATAAAAGTATCGGTATCGGGCGAGTACTGAAAAAAGTGGTATCGGTGCATCCCTATTAAAAATATTTGAAAAATACTGGCTCAAGACAATTTGCCATACTTCTTGAATTGGGACCATACAAATTTTTGTTGAAATCCACATTTCCAGTATCATACACTATTGGAATAGCAGGTCCATTATCAGTGAGGCATGCCCCTAATCCAAACCTCACAGGGAATTTCTGGAAAAATGAAGATAAAAATTCAGTTCAATTCAGTATTTTTGTAAATAAAAAAATAAGTAGTTTTTCAAACTCAAAACTGGCATCCAGGTTTATCTGACCTTGAATAAATTGAAAAGGTTTCCTCCGTAGAGATTTAAGAAGTGATTTTCAGTGTGGTATCGCAGGATGGCGGTAGCAGACCACAGTTCCAAATCATTATTATTAGGAACATGCCACACAGACACATCTTGTGCCGTAATGTCATAGTATCCGGGATTCTGTGACAGAAAGGAAACAGACTGTCATTTCAAATTCCACATAAACATCATTTTGATTGCCTGTCTAGTGCACAGGTGTTAAACCCAGTTTCTGGACGGCCGCAGCCCTCCACTGCAGAGTTTAGTTCCAACCCTGCTCCATCACACATACAGTTTTCAAATAATCTTCAGTGTTTCCCACAGACTTACACTCTGTGTGGCAGGGCTTCCCCTATATATAACGGTTCACATGTACAGCTCTGCGTGTGTGCTGCGTAAAACCATCAGTTGATTTTCGTGTTGGTCTGAATGAAAATGCAAATTCATTATTTGCCACTAGGTGCCGCTTTTGGAGCGGCAAAAATAGCTGTCTCCCTGGTAAAGGCTGTACATAAACCAGCACTTAGCTCTCAAAGGCTGCTTAATCAGGCATTACAGGCATGTTGAAATGGAAATGAAATCAATCATTTCCTGAAGACAGTCAGTTTCCTTCAGATAATATAACACTAATATTAAAACACTAGCGCTGCATTTTGATTTTAAAACATGCAGTGCTCATGTTTATTTAGCAAAATCAAAGCCTTTTGAAAAATCTATTTGTGGCGGTCAGTTTTGATATTGTGGCTGGCCGCCACAAATAAATCAATGTAAGGAAAACACTGAAGCCTAAAGGACTTGATTAGCTGGATCAGGTGTTTTTAATTAGGGTTTATATAACAGGGCGGTTGAATGTGTGAATCTGATTGGTTGGTGAACGTTCTAAGGTGTGCAGGTATTTTCAGGGAAACGCACGGCGAACGTAGTTCTAGGCAGGTCTTGACTGCATAACATGTCTGTATCACTTTGCCACATGATTTTAGTCATTTCAAAGGTCCTTATGCCTAAAACAGCACAATAACCAAAACCTACAACGACAGTGGCAAAACGAATAAATACAGTAAACAATAGGATAAAAAAGATTATTTTCATGTTTTTGCCACAAAATTACGTAAATTACATATATAAACTGTGCAGGGCTGTGCAGAGTGTGACACCCCTGGTCTAGTGTCTCAGTGAACTTTATGTTGCTCCTGTTTAACTAGATTTATAAAGTCAGAAATGTAATAAAAATACCTTATAATCATCGCTTGTAGAGGACTCTGCTGTTCCGAATGTGACTGTGTTTGCCCATGTCCCTTCGCCATCAGGCCGGTTTGGGTCACTGCCCTGCTGATTAGACCAGCGATCACCAATAGTACACTTTCCGTACATGTTGTTTTAATGAACACTGGCAACCAGCGTCCAGCCACCACCAGCAGTGGTCATATCACAGAACGTCTGGTAAAGGACTCCTCTTGATGAGTTCAGGTAGTATAGGCCATCTGCAAGAACAGAAGAAGAGTCACTAAAATGCAGTTGTTTCTTAAGACAAAATAACAACATAAAATGAGCGTACCATCATAAATCTGATACTTTTCATGCAGTTGCTTGCAGCTTCGGGCAGCACGTTTAATTCTGCCCTGAAGTATTGCATCCTCAAGTCTGGCATTGGTATCACCAGTTTTGACATATGGTACTTCTTGTTGATCCACTACAATGTAAAACACAAAGACTTAGTGGAATGTATTGTGCTTTAAAAAAAAATCATTTCAATCCAAACAAATTATTACATTTATTACTTACAAATGATCACACTTGCAGCCTCACAGAGACATAAATTCAATGAGAGACTGAAAAGGACCTCTAAAAACACTGGCGCAAGAATCATAGTCTGCAACAAAAGGAGAAAAGTTCTTCACAATTATACCCAACACTGCAAAGCTAAAATTTATGTTATTGGCTCCATGTTTCTGATTGCTTACTACAAGCATATAGGCTTTGTATATTTTAAAAGTTCATTTTTATGGTACAACAACATTTGTTTCTTGTCTTGTGCTTCTCACCTCTGAGTTGGTGAGCGCTGTTGAGGCGTTTGGCTTCTGGCTGGTCTGAGAACAAAGCTCAGACATACTCACTCAGGTTACTTATACTTCCTCAGAGGCATAAGTGGAACGTAGAATGAGGAAGTATACTTGAGCCAGAGCCAAAAGTATATTCAGCTCCGGCTTTTGGAATGTTACTGTAGTGGGATTTTTTAGGAGCAGCCTATATTTTGTTTTCCGCATTCCGTCTTGTCTCATTAGGCCCTGGACAAAGGTCCGGTCCATCTGCTCCACATCCCCCAGGTTGAATGTTTTGGTGGGGTCAAGGCCTTTAATTGGAGTAAATAAGTTCATAAATAAAATAGGACTGAAACCAATAACAATATATATTATTAAATAGACTACAAATGCAGTCAACGATGTTAATATTGTATTTTGTCACACAGAAATGGACATTTGACAACAAAGCACTGATTCTGAACTAGGATGCTACAAATTGATATTTTGAAGAATGTTTGTAACAAAACCATTCTGGTTACCATTAACTTCTACCATATGGGCAAAAACAGACTTTTTTTTATACAGGGTTAGAATAACATGAGGGTAAATAAATTATGACAGATTTTTTATTTTTGGATGAACTACCCCTTCAACAAAAATAACATTTATTAAAAGCTAACACCTAATTTATGTAAACACTGATATTGATCTTTCATCAGATTCTTATTTAATTATTCTCATTAATTTAAATCTACAGTACGGGTAAATAAACAAAGCAAATTTGCCTGTGAACACATTTTATAAATACAAAATAGGTTGGTCTTATCTGTGTGATCACTTATATCAACGTTATATACATATAACATATTTCTCTTAAATATATACATAACGTCTAGGTTACGTACGTAACCCTCGTTCCCTGAAGGAGGGAACGGAGACGTTACATATGGGAACTCACTTGAGTGACCATTCACCTCTGAGCTTTATAGAAAAGGCCAATGAAAATTGGCGAGTGGAATTTGCATGCAACGCCACTCCCCCGTACATACGGGTATATAAGATGGCGGCGTGCATCCACTCATTCAGATTTTTGCTGAGGAGCCGAGCCGCAGCCCGGCGTCAGCGCGACCTAGGGTTGTGGCAAGGGGATGTAACGTCTCCGTTCCCTCCTTCAGGGAACGAGGGTTACGTACGTAACCTAGACGTTCCCCTTCAGTCGTTTCACTACGACGTTACGTATGGGAACAGACCCATGGAAAAGGCCACAACCCTAAGGCCGCATTACGCAAGAGACCAAATGCTGACAGGCGGACGTGTCAGACAGTGGAGTCAATACGTAACCTTCCCAACACCCTGGGGGCCAATAAGGGGGCCCCACAGGGGTGCCAGTTGTACTGAAGCATGGGTTGGGGGGGCGGAGCACATGTGGTTTAAAGAAATTTAATATATCTATTCTGATTATAGGTATATGAGGGGAAACACAGCCTTCTGGCTGACTGTGGAAAAATACTGAGACATGTTGCCACAACCTTCTGGGCGAAGGAGACCCAGTTGGAGCACAGTCGCGGACTACTCCGCATCTAGTCCTGACTGTGGGGCATGGAGGACCCAGGGTTCACCGGAGGGAACATTCTGGGAAATAGCGCACGGATCCCGTGGGAATGGCGCAGCTAGCCGACACCTGCCAGCCTCCCGCAGATTACCTGATGTTTACCTTAACACACAGGAGGACACGGGCTCGACGCGGAGATTATAAAATCTCGCGAAGGTGTTAGGTGTCGCCCAGCCCGCAGCAATGCAGATGTCTGCTAGCGAGGCGCCGTGCGCCAGCGCATAGGAGGAGGCAACACTCCGGGTGGAGTGAGCTCGAACTCCTAGGGGGCACGGCTCCCCCCTGGCCTTCATACGCCAGGGAGATGGCATCTACCACCCAATGAGCCAATCTCTGCTTGGAGACAGCATTTCCTTTCTGCTGTCCTCCAAAGCAAACAAAGAGCTGCTCGGAGCGTCTGAAGCTCTGGGTGCGGTCCACGTAAATTCGCAAAGCTCGAACGGGACATAGCAACGCTAAGGCCGATCTGCCTCCTCTGGGGGCAGCGCTTGCAGGTTCACCACCTGATCCCGAAAGGGTGTGGTGGGAACCTTGGGCACATAGCCGGGCCGGGGTCTCAGAACAACATGAGAATCAGCCGGCCCGAACTCCAGGCACGCTTCGTTGACAGAGAAGGCTTGTAGGTCCCCAACCCTCTTGATGGAGGCGAGCGCGGTCAGGAGCGCCGTCTTAAGCGACAGAAATTTAAGCTCGACTGAAACCAGCGGCTCGAAGGGGGATCCTCGCAGGCCCTGAAGGGCGACGGAGAGATCCCAAGAGGGTACGAGGTGCGGTCTAGGGGGATTAACCCTTCTCGCACCTCTGAGGAACCTCACGACCAGTTGATGCTTCCCAATGGATGCTCCATCGACTGCATCGTGATACGCTGCAATGGCAGCGATATACACTTTGAGAGTTGAAGGGGACAGCCTGCGCTCCAACTTCTCTTGCAGAAAGGAAAGCACCACTGCAATCGGGCATCTCTGTGGGTCCTCACCACGGGAGGCACACCAGTCAACGAAGAGACCCCACCCCACCCCACCAGTGCGTAGGCCTGCCTCGTGGAGGAAGCTCTAGACTGAGTGATAGTTTCTATCACGGCCTGTGGAAGGCCGGAGAGGTCTACCGATTGCACAGATTGTGCCCATCCCCTGAGAAAGAAGGTCCTTCCTCAGGGGGATCTTCCAGGTAGGGGCTGCCGCGAGGAGCGTGAGGTCGACAAACCAGGTCCGGGTGGGCCAGTACGGCGCAACCAGCAGAACCTGCTCCCCGTCCTCCCTGATCTTGCACAGGGTCTGTGCAAGGAGGCTCACTGGGGGAAAGGCGTACTTGGGCCCCGGAGGCCAGCTGTGTGCCAGTGCGTCCCTGCCGAGGGGAGCCTCGTTGAGGGAGTAATAGAGCTGGCAATAGGAGGACTCTGGGGAGGCAAACAGATCTATCTGGGCCTCGCCGAATCGACTCCAAATCAGCTGGACTGTCTGGGGGTGAAGTCGCCATTCTTCAGGATGGGTGGGCTGCCGTGAAAGCTGATCGGCTGCACGGTTGAGCTCTCCTGGTATGTGAACGGCGCGCAGCGATTTCAGTCGCGTCTGACTCCACAGGAGCAGATGGCGGGCGAGTTGCGACATACGACGGGAGCGTAGACCATCCTGACGGTTGATGTACGCTACGGTCGCAGTGTTGTCTGTACGGACAAGCACATGCTTGTGGCGGAGCATCGGAAGAAAGCGACGCAGCGCAAGAAGCACGGCTAGCA
Source organism: Labeo catla (assembly GCA_012976165.1). Taxonomy (NCBI): domain Eukaryota; kingdom Metazoa; phylum Chordata; class Actinopteri; order Cypriniformes; family Cyprinidae; genus Labeo; species Labeo catla. The sequence goes on along the minus strand of VONZ01001358.1, from coordinate 147,680 downwards.
ACTCCAGGCAGTTGATGTGCCAAAGTGGTCGAGGTCCTGTCCAGGAGCCTGAGGCTGCTTGCCCGTTGCATACAGCACCCCAACCCGTTGTGGAGGCATCCGTGTGAACCACAACATGCTTGGACACCTGTCCTAAGGGGACTCCGGCCCGTAGGAAGGCAGGGTCTGACCACGGGCTGAATAGGCGGAGACACTGCAGGGAAACGCCAATCCGGAGTGTGCCACGGTGCTATGCCCATCTCGGGACTCGATTGTGTAGCCAGCGCTGAAGCGGTCTCATATGAAGCAGGCCGAGCGGCGTTACTGCGGCTGCGGCTGCCATATGCCCCAGGAGCCTCTGAAAAGTTTTGAGAGGGACCGCTGTCTTGTGTCTGAATAGTTTCAGACAGTTCAGCACTGACTGCGTGCGCTCGTTGGTGAGGCAGGCTGTCATGTTGACCAAGTCGAGCTCTATGCCGAGAAAAGAGATCCTCTGCACTGGGGAGAGTTTGCTCTTCTCTCGGTTGACCTGAAGGCCCAGATGGCTGAGGTGTCGGAGCACCAGGTCCCTGTGCTCGCACAACAGATCTCGCGAGTGAGCTATGATGAGCCAGTCGTCGAGATAGTTGAGAATGCGGACGCCCTTCCGCCATAGGGGGGTCAGGGCGCCTTCCGCGACCTTCATGAAGACGCGGGGAGACAGGGACAGGCCAAATGGGAGTACCTTGTACTGATACGCTCGACCCTCGAAGGCAAAAAGTAGAAAGGGTCTGTGTCGAGGCAATATCGAGACGTGAAAGTAGGCGTCCTTCAGGTCGATGGCTGCAAACCAATCCTGGTGTCGAACGCAAGAAAGAATGCGTTTCGAAGTGAGCATTTTGAACGACAGCCTGAGAAGGGACCGGTTCAAAACTCGAAGATCCAGGATCGGTCGTAACCCACCGCTCTTCTTGGGCACGATGAAGTAGGGACTGTAGAACCCCGACTTCATCTCGGCTGGAGGGACAGGCTCGATTGTGTCCTTTGCCAGCAAGACTGCAATCTCCGCACGCAAGACAGAGGCATCTGTGTCCGAGCGGACAGAAGTGAAGAGGATGCCCCTGAACTTGGGCGGACGCCTGGCGAACTGAATCGCATAGCCGAGACGTACCGTCCGGATCAACCACCGGGAAGGGCTGGGGAGCTCTAGCCAGGCCCCCAGCCTGACCGCAAGTGGGATCAGCGGAGCGTTGACCGACGTGACCGCGGTGGGGCAGCCTGCGGGAAGGGGAAGGGGGCTGATCCCAGAAGGATGAACGTCCTGGAGAAAAGTCTGGCCGCACTGGGCAGCGCTTACCTTCCCGCGCTGGCGAATGTGGGCTCCGGGTCCGAACCCGAGGAGGCATAGCGTCGCTCAGGAACAGATCCCGGGGCACTAGACCCAGAGATGTGGAAAATTGCTCTTTCTGTGAGTAGGTGTATACCGTCGACCCGTGTCAGGGACGCTTCGCAGACCTGCGGGTTTTTGTAGCTGATCCCTGAGCAGCGGGCGGCGCCACTCCCCTGCGACGACCTCGACGTCTGGACGCGAGAGCCGCATCGTGGGCTTCAGCCGGAGACGGAGGCGGTTTGGGAGCCGCAGGGGGGCGCCCTCGGCGACGAGCAGGCTGGGGCTGGGCACCCGGGGACTTCGTGGTAGTCTCTCGACGGGGCAAGATGTGTTTAATGGCCTCAGTCTGCTTCTGGACTGCCGAGAACTGCTGGGCAAAGTCCTTGACAGTGTCGCCGAAGAGGCCGGCCTGGGAGACGGGAGCGTCGAGAAAGCGTGCTTTGTCGGCATCTGCCATCTGCGCCAGGTTCAGCCAGAGGTGGCGCTCCTGGACCACAAGTGTGGACATCACCTGATCAAGGGACCGCGCTTTGACTTTGGTCAGTCAGTCGCCGCATGCAGCTCCTGCATAACCGCTTGGTCAGGACTACCCTTGTGCAGTTCTTTCAATGCCCTGGCCTGGTAGACCTGCAGGGTGCCCATGGGATGCAGGGCAGTGGTGGCCTGGCCCGCAGCACAGTAGGCTCTGCCAGCGAGAGCTCACGAAAGCCTACAGGCTTTGGACGGGAGGCGCGGATGGCCCCGCCAGGTGGTGGCGTCTTGCGGGCATAAATGCACCGCAACCGCACGCTCAACCTGAGGGACCCCCGCGTAACCCTTGGCCGCCCCGCCATCAAGGGTAGCGAGGGGTGAGGAGACAGGGCGTGAACGAGCCGAGTAGGGGGCCCGCCACGCCCTGATCAACTCGTCATGAACCTCCGGGAAGAATGGCACTGGGGGCGAGCGTGGCAGTGCCGCAGACCCCGTCCCCAGGAACCAATCATTCAGCCTCGAGGGACCGGGCAGAGGCTCCTTAGGCACCTCCAGCCTGATCTCCTTGGCAGCCCGGAGGAGCATAGCCGACAGTTCGGCGTCCGCCTCGGACGGGGCAGCGGCCGCGGAAGGGCGCCGTCCAGCCGAAACGTCTGCCTCATCTGCCGACTGTTCCCCCTCTGATGCAGAGATAGACATCTTATCCTCTGGGGGAGCTCCGAACCAGACGCTGGGCCCGCTTTTGGGCGGGGGAGCAGTCTGTTTGGGCATCACCACGGGACTACGCGGTGGAGCGGAAGCCCGCGGGGTTTTACCCGGCAGAACATTCTGCACCGTCACCTGGAGGTCCCCCAAGTGTCTCGCCGTAGCAGCCGTAAAGCCTTTACGGCTCAACGAACTGCCGCGGGAAGACGACGAGGGGAGCCGCCTCGCGAACGAGAGGCGGGACCTCAGCGCAGCCATGGACATGCTCGCAATGAGCACATGAACCATCCATGAATGCCGCCTCGGGGTGCTCTAAGCCCAGGCATGAGAGACAGCGATCGTGACCGTCAACAGAGGTAAGGAAACTACCGCACCCAGAAACACACGGTCGGAAAGACATACCGGGAAAATGCCTCTCAACAACCATAAGGAAAATTGCTCTTTTAGATCCTGGTTTGCCCAGGGAGGACGCAGCACAATCTGTGCGATCTGACGGCTCGCTGGAGTGCGAGGAAGCCGGCTCGTACCTCGTAGGCAGCCGGCTCGCAGGATCTTGACGAGGAGAGCGTAACTCTTGCAGGAAATCTTTTCTAAGATATGCAGCTCGTAGCGGTGAGGCTCCGAAGCGAAAATCTGAATGAGTGGATGCACGCCGCCATCTTACATACCCATATGTACGGGGGAGTGGTGTTGCATGCAAACTCCACTCGCCAATTTTCATTGGCCTTTTCTATAAAGCTCAGAGGTGAATGGTCACTCAAGCGAGTTCCCATATGTAACGTCGTAGTGAAACGACTGAAGGGGAATGGTGCTTGTATTTATATATACATAATAATTACACACACATTATATATCGTCATATCGTCCAGCTTAAAAACGTATATAGTTTTTGTCAGTGTTTATTTAAAAACACCCAGTTATGCTGAATATAAGATGGTAAATATTTAATTGATGAGTTTTCAACATGATATATTATAGAAATATTTGAAAAAATATAAGAAATAAATATAAGAAATATTTACAAGTATATGTATTTATTATAGTTTTTATAGAATTTATATTATATATAAATATAAATATTTTGCACATAAATAACATATTTCTCTTAAATATATACATGAATGTGCTTGTATTTATATATACATAATAATTACACACAGTACACACACATATATTAGGCAAACTCAAATTTTTTTTGTGTATGCTATTAATCGTTTGCCAGCCCTAATTATAATACAATATATAGGGTATGATTTTACTGAAAAATGTAACATATTAACATAAAATGATAACTGCAAATCTGTGTTTTGCTGCCTGGAGTCCATTTGTTTCTGTGAATTGCAGGGATACATTTGCTTCTCTTTTCTGTAGTGTTTCATTGGGTACTGCTGTTAACACGACAGCGCTGCACATGTTAACCACTGATCTATAATAGAAAGCATAGTTCATTGGTATTAACTGAAATGTATTAATTGAAATGCATTATACAAAGGCAAGATGAAAAGTAATGCCATGTAAACTTTTTTTGAAAAGAGCCAGTTTCCCTTAGAAACACATCCATATAAAATTCAGCATTTAGGATTTTCTTCCTATATTTCGCACATCGTGATCAGTGATCTTGTTCTGCCTGCTACAGTATTTTCTACTCTTTGCGTTCGTCTTCAGTGTCTCTGGACTCTGTCAACGGCCGTTTACTCATACTCTTTTCCACATGCTATGCTTTGGGAGACACTTATTCTAATCTCACATACTATTTAGGATCGCTTCACCAACTCATTTTTGTGTTTGCATCTTAGAGGGAACATTGCTACAAAGTCACTGTATGGATTAAATACACAATTATTCTTATTAAAGCTACAAAAAAGTCAAGAACAGTGAGCTTTTAATTCACATTAATGGCATAGACAGCATGGCCTAATGCACAGATGCAATATACTGACATATATCCCATTTTCTCTCAATGGGTTACGTTCACTTAATACAAAGCCAACTGTCTAAATACAGACAGGCAGTTTGACATTTTGTGTGTATTTGGCCATTTAGATGCAGAGCCAAAGACATGACATACAGGGGAAAACAAAATATATCACAGCAATAAATTAAGGATTTGTTTCCACAACTTATTAATTCATTCCCTCACGAGGCGACGTAACTGATTCTTTTAAGGCTGTCAAAAAAGAAGATTCATAGCAAGCAAATAGTGGAGAATAAACAAAGCACTGCAATGCATTTGTTATTCAGGTGTCAACAGAAAGGTTAATTTGCAGTGTTATACCCGTCTCTGCAAACATTTGCTAAACATGTTTTATGAACACGTATGCCATAAATCAGTATCAAAACTCTTCTTGAAGCTGCGCTTCTGCTATGCATAAAGGGCGAATGCTATAACCTGTTTATATGGCTTACATTTATATTTTAGATTTATATTAAATGCAATTAGTTCAACTTAAGTGCTATTTAAGTAATCCATTCAAGTACATTTAGAATTTGACAATGTGAATTTCCTGACAATTTCCTGTTTCCCAAAAACCCAAACATGACCTTACATAGCTGCTTTGAAACAATCTATATTGTATAAAGTGCTATTTAAATAAAGGTGATCTGTAGGAATAAGTGCATAAAATACCATCTATGTTTGCTACTGTTCACTATGTTATCTTTACTGGGTAACACAGCTGACAAGTAACTTAGTTGACGTTTTTAGCATTTTAGGCCTATACTCAACATGGAAGCCTAGAACTACTGAGCATATGGTATGTTTAGAAATATATTTTCATAAACAAAACATAAGTTTTAGTTAAATTGTCTTGTTAAAATTTGCAATAATACTTGTGTAACACTGTTGACAGTCAACAGTTAATCCACTCTTGACGCAGGTTTGCTAGTTCAACCAATATTAGGGGAAAGAGAGAGAACATAACTTCTAGTGTTTCATCCATGTGCTTCTAACCTAACCATCTCTCTTGATAACCTAATCTAACTGAAGGCAAAACTATGAAATTAATTTATATTTGAGGTAATTTTCTTGCTTAAATGCAGAGTAGAATTAACAACTTCGGACAACAATCGGACAGCTGAATACCAGGGTTGTATGTGATATGAACATTTTTGAGCAGAAGATATGGCTTTTTCAACGTAAAAATATAATTGTGTACTGGAAAATTAAGCATCAGGCCTTTATATTGATGAAATATATTTAAAATATACTTCACAGACATGAATGTAATTTCATAATTACTTCTGTTGTCTTTGAAATGTGGTTAGAGGGGTCATCGGATGCAAAGTTCACTTTTACATGTTGTTTGAACATTAATGTGTGTTGGCAGTGTATGTACACATCTACCCTATAATGATAAAAATCCATGCAGTGGTTTTTAATTAATCTGTAAAAATAATATCCCCTTTTTCAGATGCCTGTCAGTGTGGCATCACACCAACAGAGGCCACTCCCACGATAGTCAATTGACATGAGCGTCTTACCTCAGATCAGTTGTAACAGTCCGACCTCCATTATTTCGATGCTGGAGCAGGGATGTATTAAGTGAACGTAACCAGTTGAGAGAAAATTGGATATATGTCAGTATATTGCATCTGTGCATTAGGCCATGTAAGTTAGACAAGAATATCTCTGAGCGATTCAGGTGTTATGTTGGATGTAATTATTGGATGTAATAATGAACATAGTCATTTACTCCGGACATCTGAGCCACTGAAGATGCAGTGGATTACATTTGTTTGTGAAGGGAATGCGCCTCCCGATCTACATAAATGCGTCTATATTATGTTCGCACAAATCATTCGTGATCCAGCTTCACCTACAGCAGAAGTGAGCATAAGGGGTTTTTTATGAATCTCTGCAATTCAGCTTTCCTAATAATGTGCTAGTTAGCAAGTTTAGCAGCTAAATGCGGCTAAAGTAAACAGGCTCGTCACTCTACAGAGAGAAGAGAGGGGCGGGGCAAGCAGAGCTCATTAACATTTAAAGCAGCCTGGATGATTTTTGCAGAGCTAAATTTTGGCAAGGTAAAAAGGGTGTTGTTTTACTCAACAATTGAGATTTTTTAACCAAAGTATATTATAGACTTTTCATTAAGACCCTAAAGAATCATATCAACTTGTGGAAAATGGGCATCCGATGACCCCTTTAAAGTGTATTGCCGAATGTACTGATCAAGCATTTATGGTAAACTAAAATATACTTTAATGTCATTTGTACCGAAACTTGTCGTGTATTTAAATATATTTGGAAAAATATACATTTATAATGATGAAGCATACATGCTGAACAATGTATTATCACAACAGTTAATATAAGATTATTATTATGTCCATGTGTTTAGTATATTAGTAAACTCATCAAAATAAAAGTACTTTAAACACATTTTAAACAGTGATTTAAAATGATTTAAGTTTTTAAAAGTGTACTAAAGTATGTTAAGAAACATGAAAGTGTACTCTCTTTAAGTACATTTAGGTGGCCTTTATTTCATCATAATATATTATCTGCACGTACAGTTATTTCAAAAAATATATATACTTTTAGGATTTGAAGTTCACAACGAGTTACATTACACAGTATAATTAAGTGCACTTCTTTTGAACAAAGTTTGCTTTACAGATGTATAGTAAGTATTTCTGTCCTTGTGTGATCATAAGGAGGAACTTCGGTTTGGACCTTGATGATGTCTCCACTAGCCAAAGGACTCTTTCATGGCGCGATTGACATGAGCGGCTCGTATGTGTATAATGCTTCCCTGGAGTCAGCAGAAAAAGACAACTTAGAATTCCTGAGGAGAACGGGCTGCAAGGACGCCATCTGCCTGAGAGGACTACACATCGCTCAAGTCCTTCAGGTGAGAAATTTATGGCCGAGCTTGTAACCTTCCTCAGCAAGGCAGCTGCAGAGTCATGGCTGACTAACAACAGATTCAACCTTTTGGCCCCTTCGTCCGTAAACTCTCTTTGATAAATCATCAAACCTCGACCGCCTGCCAGGTCTCGCCGAACGCTCAATGAATTCCCGATGAAAATCTGCCGATGAGGTTTAGTTTCTCTAAATGGTGGTAATATATCAGAAATGGGTCTGTAGTTGAATTAATGTTAGTGATTTGTATCTGACTCAGGCAATCCCATGGCAGGAGTACCCATCATGGGCAGCAGACGAATTAACCGATGTTCCAGTCAAAGGTGTTTTTCTTGGCCCAGTTGCAGTAGTTGACAACCATGTTCTCAAAGCTCCTCCGTTCGAGACCTGGGAGAAGGGTGGACCCGGATCCTATAACGACGTCCCGTTTGTGGTTGGAACAACTGAACAAGAGACTGATTTTGCGTAAGCTGCTTTTTTCAGTTATCAGCTGTAAAATGAAAAACTGTCAGGATTGTGCACCATTCACAACTGAATTGAGAATGTCTTCAATGTTTACGAATTTGAATGTTGTCAGGATGCAGAATTATAATTTGGAGTTGAATTCAATGAATGAAATGCAAAGAAACATTATACATAACGTATTTAAATGTTATGTGTGTGTGTATGAAATTCATATAAATTAATATCCAATAAGTATTATTAGAATCTCAATACATTATATTTCATTAATAAATTAATATGCCGCATCTAAATAAAATTATATATATATACAAATACAAAAATGATTATATTATTTAATATTATAATTCATATAATTAAGCATTATTATAAACACACACACACACATATATATATATAATTATTTATAATATATATCTTTTATTTCATTAAGACATATATATATACACATATGTATATATAATTTTTAAAATAATAATTTATATAAATTATTATCTATTAAGTATTATTATAATCTGAATAAATAATAGTTCTAATATTTCATTAATAGATTAATATGCTGCATCTAAATAAAAAAATATATATACAAATACAAAAATTATTATATTATTGAATATAATAATTCATAATATAATCGTATATAGATATATACACACACATATGTATATATATTTCATATATAACATAATATTTACATAAATTATATTTTATTATTAAATATGCTGCATCTAAATAAAATTATATATATATATATATATTTAATAGAATAATTTATATAAATTAATATTTATTAAGTATTATAATCTGAATAAATTCTATTTTATTAATAAACTAATATGCTGCATCTAAATAAATTTATATATATATATATATATATTGATTATATAATTAATATCTCATTAATACATTAAGGCACTGCATCTATTATTCTACAGGAAATAAATAAGCATAATTAATCAACATATGTGCAATTAATCATTCCATATAATTTTTCATAGACTAATGAAATTTTTCTAAATCAAATGAGTTAATCACTCTTCCTGTCATTCCTATTTAAATTCTGATTTTAACATCCTGTGGAGAGTGGCCAATTCAATTCAAATTAATTTTCAAAAGCCAATTCATTACATTCAGATTTTACCCAACCCTGGAAATTACATTTTGAACATGACATTATATACATTTACTCTAGTCCTCCATATGAAAACATCTCAGCATGGACTTGGGGGGACTATCGGTGGATTGTGACAAGTAAGTCACTCAAAACAGACATTTGAAAAAAATATGAACAAGTTTCTATATAAGTGAACATGTTTTTCCTCACCATATCTCTGTTGATTGGTCACTCAGACAAACTGACACCTTTCGGAGAGGCCCTGACCAATCAGACGCTGAGGCTGTACAATAGCTCCGCCCCGTGTCCAACCTCTGACCGGTGTCTAGAGAGGCTCTTCACCACCATGGTCTCTGACATGAGGGCCACCTGTCCCATGAATGACCTGGCTAAGAGAGCAGCAGGTTCAAATGAATTTTTCATTGCACAGTTCACAATTATGAAAGGAACTGAGCTTTATCAGCACTCTGAATATTTTATCATTTGTGAGCTCCAATAAATATTTCATGGTAAGTGGCTGTATAATAAGCAGGATAATGAACAGTGAGCTGATCATTATCGCAAAATAAACCCCTTCAGGATGATACAAGACCTCTCTGCTACTGACTGTACGTTATGTTTAAATTTGTGTTCTATAGTCAGCTGTTTAAATCTAAATCTTTTCATTGATGTCTCATGTATTCCAGGAGTCTTAAAGAGCCCAGTGTACCGTTATCTGGTGACTTACACTCCATCAAAACAGGCAAACACCTCCAGCTTGCTTCCCTTCCCCAGTCGCTTTTCCTTTCATCTTCTAGACAGCCTGGCCTTCTTTGGGGGTCTTGAAATGGTGCTGGGGACCCTGTCACCGGCTGATGTCAACTTCCAGGAAATGATCACCAAGTATTTTGTACATTTTGCCAAAGAAGGTAAGCATAATGTGAGATCTCCCATATTACTGCTTGACCCTGTTTCTTGAGATTTAATGTTCTGAGTACATTCGCTACCGTTCAAAAGTTTGGGGTCAGTAATTATGTAGTTGTTGACAGAAAACAAATCTTTTATTCAACAAGGATGCATTATATTGATCAAAATTGGCAGTAAAACATTCATATTACAAATTAAAAATAAAATAATAAATTCAGTTCTTTAGATCTTTCTATTCATCAAAGAATCTTGAAAAAAATGTGTGATGGCTTCCAAAAAAATATGAAGCAGCACAACTGTTTTCAGCATTGATAATAATCAGAAATCATTGGTTTCTTTAGCAGCAATGAGGCATATTAGAATGATTTCTAAAGGGTCATGTGACACTGAAGTAGAGGTCTGCGCGGGACTGTTTTTTTAGTCCCGCTCCCACCCGCTCCCGCGAGGTTTTATTTCGCACCCACCCGCTCCCGCTATATATTCACTCTTTGTTCACCCGCTGCCCGCTTAGAATAATTTTCTTCCCGACCTGACCGTTCCCGCTAAATTTTTATCTGTTTCCAGAATCTCACATTTAAACCGAAAGAGAGAGATAACAAAAAAATTGTAGGTTGTACAACAATTTATTTTATTTTTATTCTTCTTGTCAAGATGCTGTTAATACGGAAAATGTGTTGCAGAAAAAAAAATGTAGAAAAAATGTACAAAATTGTAGCATATTTATTATTTTTATTCAAAATACAAATGTGACATTTTTTGTCAACACAGTAGCTTAGGAAAAGTGTAGCTGAAAACAAAAATTACATCTGCCATTTAAAATTATAAGCAAAAGAACAAATTCGTTGGCTTGTAGCCATTACGAAATTAAATCATTTTTAACCTAACAATTTAACGAAAAAATGTCCCGACGTCGATTTTAACGTCTCTCCTACAAAAGAAAATATATAAATACAACAATAATAACTAGTAATAAATTAAATGATATTTCAAAATTGTAAGACATTAATGAAATTAACGAAAATGTTTACTTACTTGCAAAATCACCTTTTCCAACCACAAAGGCTGAATGCTCTCTCGGAAGGTGCACTCGTGGCCGGGATGCAGAGGACATATCTTGCAAGGTTGCTCAGGGCAGGGAACTGGGAACGATGTGAATTCCACCATCGCAAAACTTTTTGTTGACTTGGTAGTTCAAGTTTCATGGTCCTGTACTCCTGAATCTGAACATCTAGTGATTTTGATCCACATGATTCTTCATCATCTTCCCAATCTGAAAATTTATGGAGAACAGTAGGCCTTTTGGCAGGTGTTGGCTCGACATCTTCATTATGTGTATCAAACTTTAAATCTTCGATCATCTCCTTGACTCCCTGTATCACCTCCTGTCGCCCTCTTTCATCTAACATTTTCAAACTTCGCAGATTTGGTGTCAGAAAGGTTGCGATTTTATAAAGCATGTGAACCAAATGTGGCGAAGTACTGTCCGTTGACAGTAATTCTTTCAGCCTTGTCACACAAACGGTTGCGATTTCAGAGAGCAGAGGGTCTTTTGTGGCTGATATACAGTGCTCAATTAATCGCACAGACCACGGAAGAACCAGTAAGGCGCTTGGAGCTGTGTTGTCGGTTTCCAGGTCGTCAGTTGCCTCTTTGAAGGGTTTTAGGAATGATACTAGTAACATAAGCATGCTGACGCTGATGCGTCCAACCTTGTCATAGTTATTGCTCTCAGTCAGCACAGATGCGATGTCTTCGTACTGTTCCAAAACAGAATTTAGCATGTCAAAATTAGAATTCCACCGCGTCTCTACAGATTGTTTAAGTGACTTTTTTAGCTTGCCCTGCTGTCCTGAGTGTTTGAAATATGTGACTAGCTTTTTAACATCAGTTAGAATCCCAGCGATCTCGGTAGGACCAAACGCACTGGACAGAGTCACGTTTAGTATGTGCGCTGTGCAGTTTAGCCTTGTGTATCCTCGTAAGGCACTGATCATGTTGGCTCCACGATCTGTGACAAAAACTATCTTTCTGCCCATTTCTGTCGCGTCAATGCCAAACACTCTGAGATTCTGCAGTAGGTGCCTTCGAATGTTTTCACCCGTCTTTGAGGTGCTTGGGTCAAAAGGGGCAGCAAAAAGCACCCTTGAATGTAGCTCAGATTGCTCATTAACTTAATGGATGATTGCAGACAAAAAGGATGTTTTACGATATGTTTCTGTCCATATGTCTGCTGTAACTGCGCATCCGAACTTCGATATTGTTGCAGTGATTTCATCCACAACATGTCTACGCAGACTCTGAGCCCTCATTTCAACATTTCTTGACACCGTTGTTGGGTGTGGTAGTATCTCACTGACATCGAATTTTCCTATTTTTGCTGCTGTGTCGACCAAATGTTGGGCCAGCTGTGTGAAGCCTTTTCCGGAGACAGTATCATACGGTCGGATGTCTTGGCAAACAAATTCAACACATTTCTCTGTGGTCTCTTTTTTCAACTGCTCTGGCAACGGCCTAGACTTAGTAAATGCCAGTTTGCATAACAGTCATGAGCGCAGGCCGTACAGGTGCTCGATAACAATGAGTAAAGCGCAGATATGCTGTTCAGAAAGGACGTCGGGAACGGTATATTATTAGACCGCCCGCTCCCGTCCAAATTACACCAGAGTTACCGACCGCTACCGCGTTTTGTTTGTTACTTTATTCCCACGTAGCAAAAAATCTGGCCAGGTCCCGCAGGTCCTGCGGGAGAGCCGCAGGAATGCAGACCTCTAAACTGAAGACTGGAGTAATGATGCTGAAAATTTAGCTTTGATCATGGAAAAAAATTACATTTTACAATACAGTTGAGGTCAAAAGTTTACATACACCTTGCAGAATTTGCAAAACGTTAATTATTTGACCAAAATAAGAGGGATCATACAAAATGCATGTTATTTTTTAGTGTAGCACTGACCTGAATAATATATTTCACATAAATACGTTTACATATAGTTCACAAGAGAAAACAATAGGTTAATTTATAAAAATGACCCTGTTCAAAAGTTTACATCCCCTTTATTCTTAATACCGTGTTTTTACCTGAATGATCCACAGCTGTTTTTTTGTTTAGTGATGGTTGTTCACGAGTCCCTTGTTTGTCCTGAACAGTTAAACTGCCTGCTGTTATTCAGAAAAATCCTCCAGGTCCCACAAATTCTTTGGTTTTTCAACATTTTTGTGTATTCGAACTCTTTCAAACAATGACTGTATGATTTTGAGATCCATCTTTTCACACTGAGGACAACTGAGGGACTCATATGCAACTATTACAGAAGGTTCAAATGCTCACTGATGCTCCAGAAGGAAAAACAATGCATTAAGAGCCGGGGGGTGAAAACTTTTGAACACAATGAAGATGTGTACATTTTGCTTATTTTGCCTAAGTGTCATTTTTTCATTTAGTACTGTCCTTTAGAAGCTACAGAAGACACTTACATGTTACTCAGAAGACAAAATAAGCTACATTTACCCTGATCTTCAAATTCAAAAAGTTTTCACCCCCCGGCTCTTAATGCATCGTTTTTCCTTCTGGAGCATCAGTGAGCGTTTGAACCTTTTGTAATAGCTGCATATGAGTCCCTCAATTGTCCTCAGTGTGAAAAGATGGATCTCAAAATCATACAGTCGTTGTTGGAAATGGTTCAATTACACAAAAATGCTGGAAAACCAAAGAATTTGTGCGACCTGACGGATTTTTCTGAAGAACAGCGGGCAGTTTAACTGTTTAGGACAAACAAGGGAATCATGAACAAGCATTGTAGCATTGATTGAAGCATTGTTTTCATCAGTGAAAATAATTTTAAAATTCTATATTTTTTTCACAACGTAATTACCAAAACATTAACTAAAATTAAAGTCGAAAACAAAAATATAAAAATAAAATGTTTACAGAGCTGGTTTGGTTTGAAGCATATTCCGAACATTAACTACGCTGGTTGAAATTACATGTGATCAGTGTGATCAAATCTTGCCCATAACATCCCAAAACTCTTGCTAACCTCACAGGTAGGATGCCAGAGGACTGGCCAGAGTTCCCCTCACACGTCGCCCTGCTGGACAAGAACATTTCTTTCGTAACAAGCTACTCACGCGAGAGGTGTGACCTGTGGGAGAAGAACGGCTTCTACTCGTACGCCTGGATCAACTGAGCCACAACATCATCATCATCATAATCACTGGTTATATCCATCCACTGCATTTTCATCTGACCGTGTGACACCAGCAAAGCTTTAGTGTGTGATTATACAGTACTGACACATTTTATAGGACTTCGCAGAGCGTGGAGTGCATTTAGTACGTGGTTGTTTGCACCTACAGGAAAACAGGTCAGTTTTTATAGGAAATGAAAATCACAGAGACCTCTTCAGTGTCTCAATAGTCTATGAAAGTCTATGGGGAAAGTCTATGACACCACAAAATCTATTTTTTCCAAGACCAAATCATCTGAGCTATTTTATAGCTTGTTTTTGGGACAAACATCCCAGACAAAGTTAGGGATAAAAGGGGATAAAGGGATAACTCACCCAAAATGTCTGTTTCTGTACATATAATGAAAGTCAGTGCAATCCAACATTGTTATGGACCCCATTGACTTTGTTGTTCTATTTCTAATCTATCATCCTCTCTACCATTCCTTCATTCTATCTATTTGTTCTATTGTTTTATCTATCATTCTTTTCTTCTGTCATAATTTCATTCAGTGTTCTTTCTTCTGTTCTATCATCTTTTCACCTAAGCTGCGAGTGAGCTACTTCTGCATTTAATTTAACTTCTACAAGCTGAGAACGGAATTGAATTTACTCGGCGAGTCTGAATGTGCATTTGAATGAGTGAATCCGAAGGCTGTTTTAAGCCATAAATCCCCATTATTCAGGTTTTTCCTTGATTGTTTGTTACACTAATCGGCTCCTTTCATATATTTACCGAATATAGCCAGTCTGCTGTTTCTAAACCTGTTATTCTTTGATTATGTGACTAAGCAAATCCAAAGCTTTGACATGGATGAGAAGCCAAAGACACAATGAGGGTCTACAAAGGGATAATGCGGCTCTCTGATCGGCCTCTTTTAATTTAACTGCTGTGCAAATAAGACCGAAGGAGGACTTACGCTTACATTGATCTTTTGTTTGTATGTAGATGTCGTAGATCCTCGCTATCGATGCGGTAACAGAAGGTGACATTTATGTGTGTTTTTGTACCTGTGATCAAAGGGTCTTATACCACTCCTGAACAGACGTAAGAATCAAGGCCTTCGGGAGCAGGAACGTGTAACGCCTGAAGCTCTATCAAACTAAATCTGATCTAGTTGTGTTTTATAATATAGACCCATTTCCCTGGCATGCCTGAATGAATGGAGGTCAGAGGCCGCTCTGCCCCTGTGCAACAGGATGAAAGACGTCTGTTAAATGAGAGCACATGAAAGCCCTGACCTGCATACAGACTGTTTTTTTAACCCTGTAAAGCCTGACATATTAAAGGAGAAGTTTCCTTATAATTTACTCACCCCCATGTCATCCAAGATGTTCATGTCTTTCCTTCTTCAGTCAAAGAGAAATTACGTTTTGGAGAAATCCATATAGTGGACTTCAGTGGTCCAAATTGCAGTTTCAATGCAGCTTCAAAGGGCTCTAAACGTTCCCAGCTGAGGAATAAGGGTCTTATCTAACAAAACGATCTGTAATTTAAAAAAAAAAAATAAATAACATACCCTATTTAACCACAAATGCTCACCTTGCACTAGTTCTACACTGCGCACTTTTACGCATTACGTAATCACGTTGACAAGGTCACACATGGTTAGTTCTTCAACTGTGTACTTTGGTTCAAAAACGTAGGGTAAGGTGAAAAACTCATCTCATTCTCATTTTCTCATCTTATTTTCTCCTCAAACCTTAAAAATTGTCTGACTTTCTTTGCACGTTGGCTTTGTAAACACTGGGTTCATACTTCTGCCTACGTCAAGCATTTGTATTTTTCTTAGAAAATTACTAATTGTTTCTCTAGTTAAGACATTTATTCCTCGGCTGGGATCGTGTAGAGCCCTGCAGTTTGGACCCTGTTGGCTCCCATTTAAGTCCACTATGTGGAAAAAAATCCTGGAATGCTTTCCTCAAAAACCTTAATTTCTTTTCGACTGAAGAAAGAAAGACATGAACATCTTGGATGACATGGGGGTGAATAAATAATTAGGAAATTTTCATTCTGAAAGTGAAATAATCCTTTAAATAATAGTGTGAAAATGTGAATTTTTGACATTGAACAGTTTAGTGAATCATCAAAGTTGATCATTTAGAAATTCATATATTATATATCATACCATAGGCTTTATAGGGTTAAAGGAGTAGTTCACTACCAGAACAAAAATTTTACAGATAATTTACTCACCCCCTTGCCATCCAAGATGAAAACACTTCGGGAATGTTCTCCATGGAGGACGTATATGGTACCCGTGAGTTTAAACTTCCAAAATGCAGTTTCAGTGCAGCTTCAAATGGCTCTAAACGATCCCAGCCGAGGAAGAAGGGTCTTACCTAATGAAACGATCGGTTATTTATAAAAAAAAAAAAAAATTACAATTTATATACTTTTTAACCTCAAATGCTCGTCTCGTCTATTCTATTCTAGTGATGGGTCGTTCTTGAACGATTCGTTCATTTAGAACGAATCTTTAATGTGACTCGGGACGAACGAGTCATCTCGGGGAGTGATTCGTTCAGTCGCGCATGCGCAACATCCTATTAGGTTCTGTACTGGAATTAGTTCACCTGTTTCGAGTCCTTGGGTTTTTAGAGTCGATCGTTCACCTTATGGGGCTGTCACGTGATGAACGAACGACTCGAACCCGAAGACTCGAGAGATGAACTAATCAATTCTCTTTCCGGCTCAGACTGCGTTGGTTAAGCTAATTGGGCTGTCAGGTGATGAACGAACGACTCAAACCCGAAAACTTGTCAGATAAGAGGCGAGGTGAGCGAATCATAGACTAAAGACACAGGTAAACAATGAATTAATATTTTCTGTTTCTTATAGCATTATAGTTTTGTTTTGTTTGAAGTGTGATCAACGTTTGTGTAAGCAGTAGATGTGTTAGGGAGGTAACAGGTAACATTTTAATTATATTTTGCTAAAATTAACGAAATGACTCGAAAAAAGATTCGTTCATTTTGCTGAACGAGACTCAAAGGTCCGAGTCCGTAAAATGATCCGAACTTCCCATCACTATTCTATTCTCTGCGAAGCGCATTCGTATTCTGTGTATTGCGGCTCAATACAGTTAGGGTATATCAAAAAACTCCCATCTCATTTTCTCCTCAAACTTCAAAGTCGTCCTGTTTCGATGTTGAAGTTGTTGTCCAAAATCGCTGTTTTACCCTTTTTGAAAGGGCCTTTGATCCTCTTTGCATGTTCACTTTGTAAACACTGGGTCGGTGCTTCTACAGTGATGCAGGATGATTTTGAAGTTGGAGGAGGAAATGAGACGAGAGTTTTTCGACATACCCTAACTGTATTGACCCGGATTACAGAGTTCACATGCGCGTCGCAGAGAGGTTAAAAAGTATATAAATTGTCTATTTGTTTCAAAAATAACGGATCGTTTCGCTAGATAAGACCCCTCTTCCTCACCTGGGATCGTTTATAGCCCTTTGACTATGTATTTAAACTGCATTTTGGATGTTTAAAATCTCGGGCACCATAGAAAAATTCTGTAATGTTTTCCTCAAGAAACAATTTCTTTACGACTGAAGAAAGACAGACATGAACATCTTGGATGACAAGGGGGAGAGTAAATTATCTGTAAATTTTGTTCTGGAAGTGAAAGTCGTCCACACTAGTCCTCTAAGTTTCTGTTTTTATTAGGGTTAAAGTGTCAGCACTTACTTTGTATGCGTTAATTATTCCATTACCACTCTTGTTTGTTTTGCACTTTATCTGTAAGCCTTCTGTCATGAAATGATTGTTGTGTTTATTGAATCAAAATCTTAAGCAGCTGTTGTGGGCGATTTCAATCTTTATTCACACAAATCTCAATAGATTCCTCTCAACAGGCTACAATAAATAGCTTTTATTCCAGACGGTAGTTGGATTGTTGTTCTTTATTTTCAAATTTAGCATCGGGATACAAACGGACAGGCAGACAAATACCATTCGCCAATCTGGCAAAAACCCAAAAGAAAAGGAAAGAAAGGCTGTAATGCATGTACTAGGAAACAATATCGCACATGCACATTACCAGAAAACAGACGACAGTGGGTGAATTTTAAATAAAAAACAAATTTTGTCAGCTGTCACTTTATCATTTAAACTGAGGGCGTCTTATTTAATTGTCGTTGTTTAAATCGCATCACTGTAAACCTCCTCAATCCGCTTGGTGTCTTAAGCATTTTCTCTGCAAATACGAGTGAATGCTGGAAATCTGATACAGCACCAGTGTCTTCGGCTTATGCTGGCATGCAAAACAAACACGATTCAGTTTAAAATCATCGGTCCTGAAAACTCAAACTCCAGGAATCACTCACACATCCTCAAGAACTCGTCCTTGACATGACAGGACATATTGCACAACATTACTGTTAATTAATGTCACTCAAACTTTGTCATTATAATAACTAATAATGTAAAATCATCATAACGCATTAAAATCTTACAGATTGCATTTAGGAAATGGGCTCAAAATATTCAAAATGTATAAATATACCATAGGGGGTTCCCTTTCCTTGTTTACTCAATGCACTGACGTCTCCCGTTACCGTTAAAATACAAAAAGAATGTCATGAGAACATATTAACGCTCTAAGTTTAGTTATAAGTTTAAGTCCAGACAGAATACTTTTCAGATCCATACCTATTTGAAATCAAAGACCGGTACATGGCATAGAAAACAGGACTGTTAGTTCAGACAGAAAGCACTGTGATTCTGAAAACAAACTTTACACTCTTCCCAGTGCTTCTGTTGTCATCTGAAAATAAAACAAGAGTCTTCGAAAAGAAATTAAAATACTGTCAGTGAGAGTGTCTACAGTGGTCTGGGGAGAGATTGGGAGCTCCCGGGTCTTGGTCTTCTCTCTCTCTCTCTCTCTCAGATGTGTGTTCATGTAAGAAAGACAGACCAGAGCCAATCAGCAGTGATGTGCGTCCTGTTTGATGCAACTTCCGTTTCAGTCTAATGCGGTCCTTTCAGTAAGATCCATAGCGATCCTTAACACACACAATCAAACGGAGTTAATACAGCTGATGTGGAAGTGTTAAATATGTATATAGTCAAGACTGAAATGTGTGCGTTTACCTGAATGGTGTTCATAACTCCATTAGCCAGCACTGCCATCTTTCCTGCAACAGTCTTCACTCCTTGCTTGAACTGGGCAATGTCTGGACCAGAGGGAAGCACGCTGTCAAATCCTGATGAGCCTACAAGGACACGCACATAATCGGAACAGAGTGAGCACCAGAGCTGAAGTCTTGTTATATTACATTGCATCAAATATAAGATATTTGTCCATGTTTACCAGAGGAACGGACACTTCCATCACCAAACAGGTCAGCAGAGCTGATGGAGGTGCTTCCAGACATGCCTTCTAGACGAGTCTTTGCTTCATACTAGTGGGGAAAAATACAAATGTAAAAGAATATTTAAAAAAAAATTGCGTCCTGTTTGAGGTTTGATTTATAAATAAAATATTGCATGTTAAAAAAAAAAAAATCCATGATATATAAATGAATATGTTTAAAAAAATAATAATAAAATCACAAATTAGTGGAACCTTTTTGTGGAAACCTGGGATAAGTAAGATTAAATAACTTTATCACTGTGTCCTTGATGAATAAAGACATTCATAAATTCTGAAATTAATGCTCTAATTTTCAATTCATCTAAGAACCCAGAAAAAAATAATAAGCAGCTAAAACTTTCAGTATATTACATATAGCGTACTATATCATTTATAATATAAATTATGTGTATTTCTTATGTATATTAGGGGAAAAAAAAATATATATATATACACAATTTATATAATAAAAATTATATATACACATACATATATACACAAATTAGGTGTTTTCTATTTAAAATTTATTTTAAAATTGAATTTATTCCTATAATGCAAAGCTAAATTTTCAGCATCATTATTTTAGTCTTCAGTGTCACATGATCCTTCAGAAATCATTTGAATATGGTGATTATCAATGTTGAAAACAATTGTGCTTCTTAATATTTAGTTGGAACCTGTGAAACTTTTTTCAGGATTCTTCAATAAATAAAAAGTTCAAAAGAACCGCATTTATTTAAAATAGAAATCTTTTGTAACAATATAAACTACCATTTAAAGGTTTGTGGTCAGTAAATTTTTCTTCTCTTCTTTTGAAAAAAATGAATACTTTTATTCAACAAGGATGTGTTAAATCGATAAAAAGTGATAGCAAAGACTTAAACTGTTAGAAAAGATTTCTATTTAAAAAAAAAAAATGCTGTTCTTTTTAACTTTCTATTCATCAAAGAATCATGAAAAAAAAAGAATCACAGGTTCCACAAAAATATTAAGCAGCACAACTGTTTCCAACATTAGAATGATTTCTGAAGAATCATCATCAAGCCTGGAGTAATGATGTTGAAAATTCAGCTTTGCATTACAGGAATAAATTACATTTTAATGTATTCAAATACATAATGTGATCAAGTAGCTTAGATGGGCATAAGAGAATTCGATCGAACTCAATGTACTAAAGGTTTACTGTGCTCACTGTACCTCTGGATTGCTCTCACGGCCAAAGAACATGTCCGATGAGATTGCTTTAGCATTGGCAAACTTCTGTCGTGCTTCACTGGACTCCGTGACTGGCACAGACACCTCAGGCTTCCGTCGGCTGGGCAACCTGAGACAAATTATGTCAACAGTCATAAACCTGGCCACAAATCACATCACTGTCTACTGGAACAGGACTTTGTTCAGAACAGCAGAAAGACGAACCGTTCTCCGATTGGCTGGATGCTTGAGATGGTGACCTCACTCTCTTTAGGCTCCTCCTTCTCCAGAGCCCAGGAAGAGAACGATGATCCTCCATCATTGTCCCATCGTGAGCCAAAGCTGTCTCCTGATGTAAAAGGGTTGTCCTTGTACCTGAGATCACAATGATTGACAAATTACACACGTGGAAACACATTCACAAATGCTGTCTGAAACAAACATACTTTGGCGGTCCGGAGGCGAACCCGGGTTCATCAAACATGTCCAGCTTAGAGCGAGAAGAGGATTTGACTCCCACCGGGGTCTCCTGCTCGATCACCTGCATCTCAGCCATCACGGAATGAGACACGGCACTGCGGAAGATCAAAGTCACATCGTATGAGCCTCTTTAATCTGAACGTACAATAAAATTCCCAAAACAAACATCCAGACACACATCGCTCAGCATTCTGAGCTATTAATCTGCCGCAGACAGTGATGTCACGCTCGAGGGGAGTGATGTAATTAACGTGACAGAGGTTCAATCGAGGTTTCCGCCGTGTCTTTACCTCCTGTTGCCAAATCCCATGCCCAGCCTCTCCGCCTGTTCCTTCTTCTTCCCCTCTAGGTTCTTCAGTTTCTTCTCCTCCATCTTCCTGTCAATCTCCAGCTCTTTGTAGGCCAGTCGCATCGAGGCCACTCTGTGAGAAAAGAAGGAACGCGATCAGGAAAAGCTGTGTTTTAACTACAGAAGCTATAGTTCTGATTGCACTGCTAGAGGAGCCATCGCCTTGCTCATACATACGGTTGACCATTCAATAGAAAATATTCAAAATCTTTTAAGAAAAAAAATATCTGCAAATGTCCACTGTTGAATTTGTGGCATCTGGAGACTCACATGGACTCTTCGGCTTGTTTCTTGGCCTCAGCGACCTGTTCCTCTCTCATCTTCTCTGCCACCTGGGCTTGTTTTTCCACCTCAGTGAAGCTCTTGCTGCTCACCTTCTGGGCACCAAGACCTTTTTTAGCACCAAGCTAAAACGAAAATGATAATAGTGTGTAAAGACATTATTTATTACATTTTGAACAAAGTAGCACCTGCAAACATAACCGAGTTTTGAAGCTGAGTGACAGCATATGCTTCTATAAATGGTTTACATTTTATATGGGCCATTCTATAGAATTGGTCCAAAGTCACAGATGGAAATTTTCCAAATAATTTGTATGTATGCAAATTGTATAATATCTAAGGTACACATTTCAAGTAATTGTGCGGTTAATTCTCATATTGCATTTTCAGAATGTTTTGGAATATTTGTCCTCTCTTCAAATTTGTCACTACCAAAACACAGTAATAATAATTCAGTGATTTTAACGACCTAGTAAGAGTTTGCTTACATCTATATTGTAAATATATATTTTTGCTATTTTATTTAAAAGGTGAAACAATCAAAACTTAGTTTTTAAAAAATATTTCAAGTGTAATTTATCAGATTTGTTGTATTTTGAATCCAGTTTTTCTTTGTAAAAGGCAAAAAGTTGATCCTACTGATTTAAAAGTTAAGGATTCATTAGTTTAAAAATACATTGAACCAAAAACTATCATAACATCTTAGCTGATAATTTAGCATACTTTCTTTTTGACAAAACATTCCATGTTTTGGTAGTGACAGCACATTTTCAGTAGTGACAGTAATGATTTGGTAGTGATATCATCACAATACAGAATTTTAACTTGCATAATAAAACACTACTAAAATATACTAAAATACTAAAAATTTGCATAACTACTAAAATTTTGTTTATTTCCCCCAAATATGAGGATTGTGTGTTCCCTTTTTCCACTACTGAAACAATGATGACATGTTTCAGTCGTGACTGTTTAGGCAGTGACAATTTTATGAGATGACACCCAAAAAAAACCTACCGAAACTGCACCAAATGTTTCGGTAGTGACAATTTTAGACACATTTCAAGCTAGCTTAAAGATGACAATCAGTACATGTTTTGCTAAGCACAGTTCTGAACAGCTGTACACATAAAAACCAAATGTTTTGGAATAGCTCCTTCATTGCAGAAAAAAAAAAAAAAGGTGTTTGGTAGTTACATTCCCTAAACTTGCAGATTTTTCAGACTTTTGAACACATTTATCTCAAAATGATGAGACCCATCTACTTACATCTTGTGGCTATGAGAGAGAGGGGGACAGGAATATTTACTGATCATAAATTTATAGGTTTAGTTAAAATCAGTCTCGCTAATGGACTAAAACATACACTGTTTTGATAGTGACATTAAAACACAGGATACTTTTTAAAAAATATATATATATATATATATATATATATATATATATATATATATTTATATATATATTTTTTACTTCACTTTTTAAAAGAATCAAAAACAACAAATGGAAAAATATTAAAAATATATTTTAAAAGAATTTTCATAAGGTGAAATTTAGGGGTTAGGGTTTGGAACAGCCACCTCCCAATTCAAAATACCCAATAAATGATGATTTTAAATATATTAAGCTTCCTAATATTTTAAATATTATTATGGGTCTTAGATAATAGATAATAGAAAGATCTTAGTAAACATCTAATACTTAAATGCTTTTTAAATGTGTTTTTTGGTTGTAGGACAGTAGTTTGCACCAATTCTGTATTATCGCCCATATATATATTTATACATAAAAGTGCCTAATGAAACTCATGTAAATACTAACACACACAAATATACTGTATATTATAAAACATGTTATAATCATGTTTTTTCATTGTGCATTCCAATATATTCCATTCCACAAAAAAAGAAAGATGGGGAAAACAATCACCAAAAAAGTATATTAGCACACATTCAATGGATTAATCTAAATACTATTAGAAGAATTAATGCGAGTAAGGCATGTGAATAATTATTGATTTTCTTTAGTTTTAGTTAGAGCCACTGTTTTAGCTTATGTATAGTGCAGCAAGACTGACACCTGCTGACAGAACAAAAACTGAACACTGCAAGATCAGGAAGCACAACTCCCTCAACAGGAAGTGACTGAGAGCACTGATTGTTCACTTACCCCTTTCTTTGCAGCAACTGGTTTCTTCTTTCCAATAATGGAGGGTTTCACTTCTGAAAACAGACAGCACAGTAAGAAAAAAGTAAACAGAAAACCATTTCCTCCTAGATTATTCCAGAGAACACAACTTCTCCAGACAAGGATCATTAGTGCATGGCGATAGAGGCCGCAGCCAACAGCGCCCTAAGAAATATCATGCTGGCAAAGCCTGAGGAAAGGAAAAAAAGGTCACGCCTCACACAATTAATTCCATTATAAGAGCAAGAGTGTGTTTAAAGTGCACACATGAACTCTGGGAACATTCATGCAGCATTACTATGGCATACTGAACCAATGAGTTACATAAATCAGCAGAAAATTGGGGCGACTGGAATCATTATGCTAAGATGAATGCTGAAATTGGTTTTAAGATTTACACCCTCTGCATCCTGATCAACAATGAAAAGCTGCTCTAATCTCATTCTGGATCGGAGGTTCACTTCAGAAATACCACGACATAAGTCTGAGTCCAGACTGGAAAGTGTCTGAAAGCTCTTTATGAGATCAGGAAACCCTACATTACACCCTTTGTGTCAGTGAGTCACAGGGAAAAGTGAGGTTAGATACGCCACAGTTAAAGTAATAGTCCACCTAAAATAAAAACTTGAGCCCAAACAGCTGATAAAAACATGACAGTGAACCAAAGTAATCCACACCACTACAGTCCATCAGTTAATGACTTGTGAAGAGAAAAACTGCATATTATTAGGAAACAAACCCATTTTAAGGCTTTTTAATTTTACACTGTCACTTGTGGCCAAAATAGTCCATAATCCATAAAAACACTTCCTCCTTCCATCCGCCGTTATCCTCTCACACCATGTTTCTGCTTGTAAACTGTGCTTTATGCATATTTCTTAATTTTGAAGAGACAAGTTTTTCACTGGAGAAAGCAATATTACATGCCTTATTTTAGAAAAAAAATAAAGGCTTGATTTGTTTTTTCTTTTTACAAATATGCAGCTTTTTACTTCACAAGATGTTAACTGCTGGACTGGAGTGGTGTGGATTACTTGTGGACAATTGTGATGTTTTAATCAACAGTTTGAACTCATTCTGATGGCACCCATTCACTGCAGATGAACCACTGGCAAATCATGTAATGCTACATATTCTCCAAACCTGTCCTGATGAAGAAAAACTTAGGCCCCAAAACATGGTCCGTGACATGTTAGAAGTAAGAACCGGCAAATACCTTGTAAATTAGCATAATTATATAGTATATGTGTTAGTTCTGCTACAAATACAGATACAAAGGATGTCCACAGTAGCAGAAATGTTTGTAGTTGAGTCATTAAAATGATAAATTCCAAGCATTGTTCCAGGTTCAACAGAAGTGCAGCCCAAAGTATAGTTCAGTTTCTGTGTGTAAACTAAGGTATAAATACAGAGCACATAATGCACATAATGTTATCGTCAGCATAGTATGAATGTATTGCATGTTCTCAGCCAGATTTTGGATACTCTGTACGCCCATCCCATACATGTACAACCACAGTGGACCCCCATTTTTATGGTTCTCAGAAGCAGAAAAACAAACAAAAAAAATTACATATATATAGGTCAAAACAGAGAAAGCACTGAATCTGCTGTCACTCCCTCAGTTGAAGTGTTAAACACCTACACACTAGTATTAACTAGTTTTCTAAAATTCATTGGCAATGTAATACATATAAAACAATGTATAGTGTCAAATGTATGTACATTTTTATTTCAAGTGAAAATATAAAGAAATGCATCAAAGTCTATAAACTACTGGAGACAGCAACTAACTATATGGACGGCCATGTTGACGAGCACTTCTGTGAGGGAATACCCACAACTCTAGTTTAAGCGAGTACAAAGACATTTTTATTGCTCATAAGAAATTAGCAAGAAATATCACAGACACAAGGATGAAACCATGTAGTGTGTACGTGTCACGCTATCAAATGGAGTATCCTTTTAAACGCAATGCTTTCAGATGTTTGCATATGCTAAGAATCTGTGTCAAAACTGATTTATACTTTGGGCTTTAAGGTCTATTAAAGGTGAAGTTCACTTCCAGAACAAAAATGTACAGATAATTTACTCACCCCGTTGTCATCCAAGATGTTCATGTCTTTCTTTCTTCAGTCGTAAAGAAATTATGTTTTTTTGAGGAAAACATTTCAGGATTTTTCTCCATATAGTGGACTTCAAAGGTGCCTGTGAGTTTGAACTTTCAAAATGCAGTTTCATATGCAGCTTCAAAGAGCTCTAAACAATCCCAGACGAGGAATAAGGGTCTTATCTAGTGAAACAATCGGCCATTTTCAAAAACATTTTTTTTTTTACAGTTTATATAATTTTTTACTTCAAATGCTCGTCTTGTCTAGCTCTGTGAACTCTGTGTATTCCGATTCAAGACAGTTAGGGTATAAAACCCTCATTTCAAAATCACCCTACATCGCTGTTTTACCTTTTTTTTGTAAAGGGCATTTAATGATCTTTGCATGTTCACTTTGTGTAGGATGACTCTGAAGTTTGAGGAGAAAATGAGATGGGAGTTGACATACCCTAACTGTGTTTGAATCAGAATACACAGAGTTCACGCAGACCTAGACAAGATTGGGTTTGAGCATTTGAGGTTAAAAAGAATATAAATTCTCAACTTGTTTAGAAAACGGCTGATTGTTTTGCTAGATAAGAGCCTTTTTCCTCAGCTGGAATCATTTAGAGCCCTTTGAAGCTGCATTTAAACTGCATTTTGCGGGACTTTGCGGGAACCATAGAAGTCCACTATATGGAGAGAAATCCTGAAATGTTTTCCTCAAAAAACTATTTCTTATCAACTGAAGAAATACATGCACATCTTGGATGACAAGGGGGTGAGTACATTATCTGTAAATTTTTGTTCCGGAAATGAACTTCTTTAACGGCATATTTCATAATGTTGATCAGCACTGAATTTCTCAATTTTAAATTAAGCAAATTAAATCCCAGTCAGCAACTGTGTCAGTGCAATATATACTGTACATTGTCCCTGATGACACCCAGAATAAATACGAACTGTAAGAAAATGCATTATTATCTAAAAGCAGTATGAATACTGTTTGTACAGTAACACCAAGCTTTAAAATATGCGCAGCTTTGCATTAATCATTATTATGATAAAGAGGAAGGGGTGGAGCCAAAGCGGCACACACACTCAAATTAAGTGTCAGTCAAGCGCAGAACCATGCTGCTTCATTCTCAACAGCCAATAGGCCTCCTGGCTTTTCAAAATCATTCAAATCACCTTTAGAAGACTCTTCAGACATCAATCTCATTGAGTCATCTACATTAACAGAACAGACAGTTTCAATTCATTTGCAAAAAAAATGTTGCAGAACTGCATTTACTGGCTTGCTATTACACATAAAAATGATTTTAAAGAGACTTACATGTTTTTGTCATATTTATAAAATGTTTTTAAACTTGTAACATTGCACTTTTTTTCCCATTTATTCACTGTTGTCCCTAAAATGTTGGTTGATACTTCATTAGTTTTCCAACGAGGTCCTGGAGCTTGACTTACTTAAGCGATTCATCAGTGTTTGGTGAGAAAACACCTCCAAAGTAATATGGGGAATTAGGTAGTGAAGGGAGAAACAGAAACGTGGGGATGATATGATGATAATGCACATTCTGCCTGAGCACTCAAACACACAAGCCCCAAACACTCACCTATTGTAGCTTTAGGACTTGTGCTCAGTCCTTCGATGCTCGGACCCTCTTCAGACTCTGCATCACATGGACAAGAAATTATTACATGTAGGACAAAATGCATGTGTTATGATGTGTAATGAGAAACACTCACGAGTGCTGGTCTCTGAACTCTTAGGATTGCTCTGCTCCAGTTGAGGGGTAACAGTTACAGCTCCATTCTGGTCCGTTAGGGATGGGGATGCCATGTTCCAGCTGTTGGCAGGCTGCAGGTAAGAGAACACAGATCAAATTTGAAAAAACATCAAGCCATAATTAAAAGCAACATATCTGCATAAGCACAATCGTAAAGAGATAGAAACTGAACTTAAATCCTGAAATGTTTTCCTCAAAACCTAAAATTTCTTCACGACTTAAGACAGAAACACATGAACATCTTGGATGACAAGGGAGTGAGTAAATTACTTGGAAATTGTTGGTTCAGCTGTTGTATTAGAAACTTCTACAGTGTTAACTAGTATTTTGTAATTTAATGCAAGGTAACATAACGCAAGGTATGATGTTAAAATTGCATATGAATTTTGAATGGGAATTTTCAACAGGAATTTTTTACACATTTAAATACAAGAAACTGCTAGATTTACTATGTTAATAACTGTGGAACAGCATCATTGAAGTCTGTAAAAGGGCTTCAGTACAAAATTCCCTGATATTTTTAGGTTTCTTAAAACTTTGAGAACCCTGTTTCTGGCAATAAAAAAAACATTATCAGGCAACTTGAGGGCTTAGTCAAACTTTTTTTTTTAATAAATAAAAATAAATACATCAAAACTCATTTACAATTCAAAATGCACAACTCTGTGTGTCCTACCTGTGTGTGCTCATCAAAGAAATCAGTCTCTCTCTTCTCCACAGGTGATTGCTGAGCACAGCTTGAGTTGTCAATCCACAGCTAAATGATAAAAAGGGGGAGAAAAAGAGTCTAAATAAATGTCTCCAAACACACTGGCTGTCTGTTGTGCTTTCCTAAATAGTGAGTCTGGGCATATTGTGACTGTGTACGACGTGGAGTTTGTTCAGTGATTCGAGTTCAAAGTCTACTCAATATCACAAACACAACAGACGCATATTAGGAGATAAAATTCAAACATCTCTTTGCATTACAACAACATACAGTTGAGGTCAAAAGTTTACATACACCTTGCAGAATTGGAAAAATGTTAATTATTTGACCAAAATAAGAGGGATCATACAAAATGCATGTTATTTTTTTATTTAGTACTGACCTTAATAAGATATTTCACATAAAAGACCTTACATATAGTACCTTACAAAAAAAATAATAGTTGAAAGTAATTTGAAAATCAGGGTAAATTTCACTTATTTTGTTTTAAAAATAGATATTTAGGCAAAATAAGAAAAATGTACACATCTTCATTCTGTTCAAAGGTTTACACCCCTGGCTCATAATGCATTGTTTTTCCTTCTGGAGCATCAGTGAGTGTTTAAACCTTCTGTAATAGTTGCATATGAGTCCCTCAGTTGTCCTCAGTGTGAAAAGATGGATCTAAAAATCATACAGGCTTTCTTGGAAAGGGTTCAAATATACAAAAATGCTTGAAAATCAAAGAATTTGTGGGATCTGAAGGATTTTTCTTAAGAACAGCAGGCAGTTTAACTGTTTAGGACAAACAAGGGACTCATGAACAACGATCACTAAACAAACAAAAAAAAACAACTGTGGATCATCCAGGTAACAACACAGTTTTAAGAATCAAGTGTATGTAAACTTTTGAACAGGGTCATTTTTATAAACTCAACTATTATTTTCTGTTGTGGATTATATGTAAACGTCTTTTATGTGAAACATCATATTCAGGTCAGTACTAAATAAAAAAAAAAACATGAATTTTGTATGATCCCTCTTATTTTGGTAAAATAGTTAACATTTTGCAGATTCTGCAAGGTGTATCTCAACTTTTGACCTCAACTGTATATTCAAATATATTAAGATCTATATGAATATATTTATGACCCAGACTACATTAAATACAAGTTAACTTACAACAAGTATAAACATGGTTTGTGCTAACCACAAATGTGTAGTTCTGTGAATTATTGGGGGTTTAGAAACTAAACATTCGGACTACTTAAATAAATAAAGACCGGTCTGTTGTAATACAATTTAAGGATGTGGTCCAGTGTAAAATCTTGGCAGGCTCTGCTTTAAGAGTAATGTTAATAGCATGACACTAAAATATCTATTAATACCCAATACTGACAACACATCCAGGAGGCACTGTTTATTTTCTAGGCAGCGATAATGTTGGAACAGTATGAGGTTTGTATACTCACATCAGTGCCATACTTTGAGAGCGCAGCGTTGGCAAGCTGTCGAATCTTCTCTCTGTACATCTGAGCCGCACGACTGTTATACTTCGCATTGGTGTCACTGGTGGTACAGCCATGCTGGTGGAAAAATCCCATCTGGGCACAAAAGAAAAAAACACGGGAGTGACGAAGTGACTTAACGTATACTGTAGGCACTGTACATGATAAGTTTTAAAAACAGAACTGATGCAACTGCATGCATATTACAGGGTAGGGAAAAAGAACTAACCGCGTTGGCATTTCCTCCAACCTGCATACATCTCAGCTGAAACCAGCTCCAGTTGGAATCCAGCTCTGTGGATCTGAAAAGACAATACCCTACACTCACTGACTTAATAAACAAATTAAGGAATGATTGAAACATTCTGTGACACCACGGATGAATAAAAACTTTGGCAGACATTCACATGACTACATAATTCAAAAACAATAGAGATCCAGACTGACCTGATAAAGCTCAAGTGCACTCCCAATGAGCGATGTATCCCAGAACAGTCAATGCACAGAAACACTCCATATGGAATACTGGCCCAACTCGGGTTCTTAGCAGCACAATCAAAGCATGCCTAAAAACAAACACACCATTTCATTAAACTTCCTTCATTAAAAACTCCATAAAGTATAGTCAATCCTCAAAATCACAATTTCCTCATATGTCACATGCTAAATGGTTGAAATGCACTTAAAGACTGTAGACAGACAGATGTTATGGTTCAAACATGTTAAAAAAAATATATATATGGTAATATATTAAAATATGAGATAAAACAGTATCAACTAAAAACACTTTTAACTAATCTGAATGTACATTAATTTGCGACTTCATTCTCTAATATACATATTTTACGATTGTGTACGAGTTTGGTCCATCTTTGGGACATTCCACACAGGCAACTTCGTGGGTTTTTAAGTACATTATTACAGGGTGAGTCATTTTCCATCGCCACTGCGTCATTCTCGTGTAACATATATAGCCGGTAAACAGGCAAAAAACTGATTTCTTTCAAGACAGCTCATTTAGTCCTAATATCTCATCGATATTAAGTCATCAGTGTTTGATAAGTTGACACAGGTCTGTTTTTCAGGTGTGATGTTGACAGTAAACATTACGTGCTAGATGAGACCCAGGCCCCATCAGCACCGGCTTAACGACAAACAAATGACACGTAATCCCACATGAAACACACATATGGATGTCTCTGAATAGGCTAGAACGACAGTTAAAACATTCACAGATACATTTCAATATGAGTTCGTGTGTTACCTTGTTTGTAGGTATGGAGCGCAAACGTTTAAAAATGGTGAGAATTTCTGTCTTGTTCGGTTCCGACGCCATCTTGCCAACTGAGCAGAGTGAAAACAGAAACCAGAAAGACGATTAAAAGACCGACCGGAAGTGATGTGTGTGGAAAATACAACATTACAACACGAGACAACATTATATATAATGAAAACACATTATATAATACAGAATAAACTAATAAACTAAATGTCATAAAACGTGAAAATACATATACAATCCGTGAAAACACATCTAACATATTGAGTTTCATTTGGGCCCTACTGCTTTATGCACAAACGCGCAAAAGAATGCAAAGCCCGCGAAAATAAAATAGAATAAAAATAGAAATCAGAGAATCAGTATATTATTAAAAGTGGCTTTTTTATGTATTTGGAGTTTTTTTTTTCTTTTTAGAAGAATAAATTTCCATTTATAAATCAAATATTGATTCAAAACGTATTTAAGTATTCCTTAGAAAATTGGAATTTTCTTATCTATGTATTAAATATAAAATATACAATTATAATAAATCTTTTTTTTTTACAAATCGCTCCACGGGAAGTTGCGTCACTTCCTCATTGAGCCACTGACGTGTCTGATCGTGAGCTGAGTATTCATACTGACGGCAGGCAGCGCTGCGCACATTAGCTCAAGCGCAGAACGAGTTTTGGGCACTTATTTATTTTTTACACGTTTTGTTTTTTTGTCGAACGGTGTTTGTTTTGTTCCTCGTAGTATTGGGTTCATCCGTGATTGGCAAAGATGCTGGACTTCTTCGCCATCTTCAGTAAAGGGGGGATCGTGTTGTGGTGTTTTCAAGGGGCCGGAGTGACTGAATCCTTCACCGGGCCCGTCAACGCTCTCATCCGCTCCGTCATTCTGCAGGTAAAGTCTCCGCACGGCCTGCCGTGGATTCAAACCATCCGATTACTGTTGTGTCCAGTATATCTATGGCACCAGGGCAGATATGAGCTGTCTGGCCAAAGCAAACACATGGGTTGAGTTGTGAGGGGGTAATGTAGGTAACTATAGTTACTGTGTAAGATGGTGTAAAACAGCACGAATATTGACAGGTGAATACAGGTGAATTTGAGTCTGAGTTTCGTGTTGGACAGTCATATGTGTTGCGTAATACTGCATGAACCAGCCTAGACAAACAGGGAGGAGAGAGACCTCAAAGTATATCATTTTCATATTTATAAGAAATATATTCTTATATATATTATAAATGAAACAAAGTCTTTATCTGAATTCTTTAAAGGGCTCTAAAATTAATTGTAAGATTCTGTGGTGTAAAACAACTTCTTAGTTAATTTCAGAATTTAATGTATATTGATTTTTTACTTGTATTTTTTTTCTTGCAATAAAAAAGAGAGAGCTTACAGCAGACTGTCAAATCAAAGTTTATTGGTTGTATTATAAATATACAGCAAAAATAATTACTCTTATGATGAATGTAATTACTTTTACAAAATATTATGTCATATACACTACCAGTCAAAAGTTTTTGGAGAGTAAGATTTTTAATGTTTTTTAAAGAAGTCTTTTCTGCTCACCAAGCCTGCATTTATTTAAAAAAAAAAAAAAACAAAACAGCAAAAGCAGTAAATTGATGTGAGAGATTTTTATTTCAGGTAAATGCTGTTTTTTCCTTAACTTTCCATTCATCAAAGAAACCTGAAAAAATCCTATTCAGCTGTTTTCAACATAATATTAATCATAATAATTATTATTATTTTTTATTTTTATTATTATTATAAATGTTTCTAGCAGCGAATCAGAATATTAGAATGATTTCTGAAGGATAATGTGACTGGAGTAATGATGCTAAAATTTCAGCCTTGAATTTACAATTTACAGGCTTGGTAAGCAGAAGAGACTTCTTTAAAAACATAAAAAAAATCTTACTGTCCAAAAACTTTTGACTGGCAGTGTAGTAAATAATTGTACAAGCTTGTAACTGCATACTATGGAAGCTTGTTTCTGCCACAGGAAAAAAAAAATAGGTTATTTATTTTACAAGTTGCACTGTTTCTCACAATTCCGAGTTTATATCTCACGTTTCAGAGTGGAAAAAAGTCAGAGTTGTGACAAACTCGGAATTGGGAGATTGAAAACTCACAATTCTGAGAAGAGAAGTATGAACTTTGAGAAGAGAAGTCACAATTATATATTTTTTATTCTCTGGTGGAGAATTATGAGAAACAAGTTGCAATTGCACTCAGAAATTGGAAAAAAAAATCAGAATTCTCAGTTGAAAACGCATCAAGTGTCTGTATCACGTCCTTCAAAATTATAATTTTATTTTGTTCCACCTCCTCAACCACATCCAACAGTAAATTTGATGAAAGATTTCAGGTTGAACTCTATATTCAAAGAATATGTTAAGACACATTTAAAGTTGAATGTTTGCTTTTTGTGTTCTTTTCTGTTTGCAGGAGAGGAGTGGGAATAACTCTTTCAACCACAATGCCCTCAGCCTTAAATACAAGCTGGACAATGAGTTTGAGCTTGTGTTTGTGGTGAGTGTTTATTTTCCTTTCAGTGCAAATCATGTGATTCATCATGTCAGTCAGTGTCCGTACGTCTAATCGTGTGCTTCTGCTGTCTCAGGTGGGTTTTCAAAAGATCCTGACGCTGACGTATGTGGACAAGTTTATAGATGATGTCCAGCTTCATTTCAGAGATCGATACAAGAATGAGCTGGAGCAGAGAGGCGCTCTAAAGTTTCTGCTCAATAATTTCGAGTTTGGAGATGACTTCCACAGACTTCTGCGGTGAGCTAGACCTTTTTCTGGGTCAATAAATGCAAATGTCTTTTGAAAAGCAAAAAAGAAAAATTATGCATGCCACATTTGAAATGCTAGACATATTTATATAAACAGCCGCATTAACATTAAAAAGTTTGGGGTTAGTACGTTTTTTGTTTTTTTTAATCATTATCAAAAAGTTTTTTTCTTTTTAATTTTTTTTTAAGAAGAGTAGAAAGTCATATTTTTCTTTAGCAAGATTGCATTAAATTATTCAAAAGTGACAGTAAAGACATTTATAATATTACAAAAGATTTCTGTTTCAAATAAATGCTGTTAAACTGCTGCAAATAGTCCTGTAAAAATGTATTATGGTTTCCACAAAAATACATTGATAATAAACATAATATAATCTAGTAATGTTTCTTGAGCAGCAAATCATCATATTAGAATGATCTCTGAAGGATCATGTGACACTGAAGACTGAAGTAATGATGCTGAAAATTCAGCTTTTATCACTGAAATAAATTACAATTTCAAAAAAATGTATATGTAAAAAATTTTACTGTATTATGCAACATTTTCAGTTTGCAAAAGGAACTATTTATCTAAAAACTATTTTAATAATTAAAAATGTACAAGTTTTATTTTTGACTCAATTGTTGCTACATGATGACTATGTGATCAGTAGAAACCCATATGTGTCCACATTGTAATATTATTTTCAGCACTTGAGCTCTAGACATCATTTATATGATGTGTGTGTTTTGCAGGGAGGCGGAGGACAGCAGCAAAACCAAGGCCCCCGTCTACATGAGGACTTTCAAGGACTCTGAGAAATCCAAGAAAACTGTGAAGTCTATGATTGAGACAAAAGATGGAGACAAAAACAAGGAGCAAGGAGGCAAGAAAAGTAAAAATGCCAAAAAGGAAGGTAAGGAAGGTGAGAAATGTGAGAGACGATTTAAAAAAAAAGCAAACCACCTGAGAGTCAGTGGTGCTTCTGAAGCTATACAGGTAGGTTTGTAATGTAACCGTTCTTTCATTTCTTCTCTTTCACCCGTCGTCAGCTGAATCAGGAGGGGATCAGGCTAAAGCTGCCTCACAGACTGCCTCAAAAAAAGCTGTGGAGAATGGAAACGAGGGCTTGACCCAAGAGGAGATTATTTTGCAGAACCGTGCCAGGTTCATCAGCAAGCAGTTGGGTGGTGGAAAAGTAGAAAAGCCCAGGTAGGACACATGATAAATTGTGAGAAATTGTTTTTTTTTTTTTTAAACCATAAAAAATTAATTAATTGAAATAATTACCTACAAATAAAACGTGTGTGTGTGTGTATAGAATATTTTTTTCTGACTAGTTAGCAGTTACTTAGCAAGTAGTTAGTTATATTTCTTACTTGTTTAGTAATAATAAAAATGTCAAAAACACACTAAAATACATTTTAAAACTTTAACTTGAAGGAGAAGTCCACTTCCAAAACAAAGATTCATAGATAATGTACTCACCCCCTTGTCATCCAAGATGTTCATGTCTTTCTTTCTTCAGTCGCAAAGGAATTATGTTTTTTGAGGAAAACATTTCTGCATTTTTCTCCATATAATGGACTGATATGGTGCGCCAGTTTTGAACTTCCAAAATGCAGTTTAAATGAGGCTTCAAACGATCCCAAATGCGGTTGTAAACGATCCCAGCTGTGGAAGAAGGGTCTTATCTAGCAAAATGATTGGTTATTTTCATTTAAAAACTACAATTTAAATACTTTTTAATCTCAAACGCTCGTCTTTCTCTACCTTTCGTACCTTTCTCTCCCTGAACTCTGTGTATTCTGGCTCAAGACAGTTAGGGTATGTCGAAAAACTCCAATCGTATTTTCGCCCTCAACTTCAAAAATCATTTCAAAATCATCCTACATCGCTGCAGAAGTACAGACCATTTTTGCAAAGTGAACATGCAAAGAAGATCAAACACGCTTAACAAAAAAGGTAAAACAGCGAAATAGGACGATTTTGAAGTTGAGGGAGAACATGAGATGGGAGTTTTTCGACATACCCTAACTGTCATGAACTGAAAAAAACAGTCCAGGCAGAGTGAGACAAGACAAGCGTTTGGCATTAAAAAGTATATAAATTGTATTATTTTCATTAAAATAACCGATCATTTCACTTGATAAGACCCTTCTTCCTCGGCTGGGACTGTTTACAACCGCATTTGGGATTATTTGAAGCTGCATTTAAACTGCATTTTGGAAGTCCAAAATTGGGGCACCATATCAGTCCATTATATGGAGAAAAATGCTGAAATGTTTTCCTCAAAAAACATAACTTCTTTACAGCTGAAGAAAGAAAGACATGAACATCTTGGATGACAAGGGGGTGAGTACATTATATGTGAATCTTTGTTTTGGAAGTGGACTTCTCTTTAATTTAAATTGAAAATGTTACAATTTTAAATATTTAAAAAAATTATAATAGTATGTTAATGATACTAAAATAACATTGGTTTAGATGGGTCATATGATGTTGCTAAAAAGAACATTATTTTGTGTATTTGGTGTAATGCAATTTGTTTCCATGGTTTGAGGTTAAAAAAAAAACATTATTTTTCACGTATTGTATATTATTGTTGCTCCTGTCTGGCCCACCTTTCTGAAACACATCGATTTTTCACAAAGCTTATTCCGAAAAGTGCAGTGTGCTGATTAGTCAGCTATCCATTGTGTTGTGATTGGCCGAATACTTTAATCTTTGCAACTTTACAGATCTTTCATATGCACGAAAAGCTTGTAACACTCCAAAGACAAAGGAAAACATGAAATCGCATCATATGACCCTTTTAAAGTGAAATCTTTTTATTTCTTTTGCATTGCACAGTAAGTCCCCTAAACCCCAGAAGCCAAAGGGGAAGGCGAACCGGGTGTGGGATATGAGCGGGAGGAGCACTGGAGATCTGGACTACAGCGGAACCAATGGCAACAACTCCAGTGATGCACAAAACCAAGACCCTGATGCCACAGTTGAACCAGTGAGCAGTCCATTATTACTCCTGACAAAAAGTCTAAAATTCACTGCACCATCATGGTTGTAATTTGCATTGCTTTTCAATGAAATTCAGATGTTGCAGATGAAATTAAGTAACACTGTGTTTCTCCCAGATGATCCAGGTGGATTCAATGAAAGGGGACCTGCGAGGTGTTGATTACGAGTCCTCAGATGATGAGGAAGAAGAAGTGCAAGAAGAGGAGAGAGTTGTGGTGGCAAACACTAACAAGAAAGGGTAACATTTTAAACTCACTATTACTCTGCTTTTTCAACATGGCCTCAAAATGTGGAATTTCTTCATCCGAATTTGTCAAGTACTGCTCACTGCAGAGCCAAATGGCCTCCAGCTCCCCCTCTCTGGAGGTCCAGCTCCACCTCTGTGTGAATTAATGGGTGGAGTTAGGGTTAGGATAGGGTAAGGGGTTGGGTTAGGGTGTGGTTAGGTGTCTATCTCCACCCATTACCTCCAGCGAGGGGGAGCTGGAGCTCCAGCTCCTCCCATCTGGCTCTGCAGCGAGCACCCTCTCGAATTTGTTGCTGCTGCACAATGTAACATACATTCTGTGTGTTTTCTCTGCAGAGCTAAAAAGGGTGGTTTTGGGGGAATGTTTGGGATGCTGAAAGGCCTGGTGGGATCTAAAAATCTGACTCAGGAGGACATGGAGCCAGTTCTGGACAAGATGAAGGATCATCTCATCAGTATGGCATTGCTCATTCCCTATGGCAACTCATTCAAAACACGTTTTGTTTTTTTAGAATAGAATTTAGTTTTTCCTGTCATTGGAAAAACTGGGAAAATTGTAAAATGGTGTTTTCTATGCCTGGAAAAGTCATGGAAATTTTTACTGTACATGTATATGCTTTGTTCTAACATATTTAATTAGCTAGATCAGGGGAGTAGGGTAGGGCTAGGACTTTTTTTAGGAATTTTAAAAAAAATAAAAATTGATATAAATGAATAATGTAAAATAATAAACAATACAGTAAAAGAAAAGCATAATATTTTTATTAAAATAAAACAATTGAGTAAAATAAATAAATTATGCAAATGCATAAAAATAATTAATTAAAATAGTTTTTGAGTATTTTAAAAATATCAACTTTAAAAATTTAATTTCAAAATTATATAATTTGAATCGATTTTATTTCACTTATCTTCTACCTTTAGATTTATAACAGTACAGTATTAAAGGTAAAAGATAAATGTATTCAAATTACATTTTGATTAAAAAGTCAATGAGGATAAATTATTTAAATAAAACTACATAAATAATACATCTAATAGTACAGTATGATACATAGCAAATAAGTAAAATTTTATTAAATAAACATTTATATAAATAAATACATCCCACAATTTAATACAAGAAAGCGATTAAAATAAATAAAAATGTGATTAAATAAAAATAGATAAAAATGACATCTAATATTAGAGTAATACAGCTTAAAAAAATATTTTACACATTTATAATATACATTTTTTTTTACAGATAAATAAATCAGATGTTTATTTGTGGAAACTTTATACATGTTCTTTTCAGTCAGTAGTTTTAATGAATTTATTGAGAAGTTCACAAATCAGTTTTAATGATTCTTTAGTGATTCTGGCCTGAACAAAATAATGCTTTAAGATTCTAGATTCACCAACAACTAGAAACTAGTCTATATATTGTGTGTGACATCCTACATTATAAATGGATCAAGCCAGTTGCTAGTTGCAAACTGTCGTTTTTTTTTTTTTTGTTTGTTTTTCCAGCCAAGAATGTAGCAGCCGAAATAGCCTCCCAGCTCTGTGACTCTGTGGCCAAGAAACTGGAAGGCAAAGTCATGGGCACTTTCACCAGTGAGTACAGTGCACACCTGCTGAACAGCCCGTCCAAGCAAGCATTTTCCCACACACGTGTTTGTCTTCTGTCTTGATTTTTGGCCTTCCTGGAATATTTTGCTCTTCTAAATCTTTTCCTGCCTTTTCTGTCTCCAGCTGTGGCCTCAACAGTAAAGCAGGCTCTGCAGGACTCTCTGGTGCAGATCCTGCAGCCCAAGCGGCGTGTGGACATCTTGAGGGACGTGCTAGAGGCTCGTTCTCAGCGCAAACCCTTCGTCATCACCTTCTGTGGGGTGAACGGCGTCGGCAAATCTACCAACCTCGCCAAGGTAAAAAAACAAAAACAAAAAAACTCGGGTCCTTAAAATGCTTAAATTTGGCTTATACAAATTTAAGGTCTGGAAGAATTGAAAATTGGCTATTGTTAAAAAGTGTTCATATTTTAAAGAAATGTGCATGCTGTTTATATGTTTTCTGTTTTCGTGCATGCAAAACGCATTACAGGTCAAAAAGTTTAAGTAATTATTTTTTTAATGTTCTTGAAAGAAGTCTCTGATTCTCAAGGCTGCATTTATTGGATCAAAAATGCTGAACAATATTATTACAACTAAAAATAACTGTTATATTTTAAAATATAACAAGAATATATTTTAAAATGTAATTTATTCCTGTGATCAAAGCTGAATTTTTAGCATCATTACTCCAGTTTTCAGTGGCACATGATCTTTCAGAAATCATTTTAATATGCTGATTTGCTGTTCAAGATTTTTTCTTATTATTATTATCAATATTTAAAACAGTTTAACAGAGTATTTTTTTTTTCAGGATTCTTTGAATAAAAAGCATTTATCTGAAATAAAAACCTTTTGTAACATTATACACTATACCATTTAAAAGTTTGGAGTCAGTACAATTTTTATTTTTATTTTTGGGGGTGAAAGAAATTATTGAAATTAATACTTTTATTTAGCAGGGATGTTTTAAATTGATCAAAAGTGATGATAAAAACATTTATAATTTTACTAAAGATTTCTGTTTCAGATGAATCTGTTTTTCTGAACTTTTTACTTGATACATTTCTACTCAGCTGTTTTCAACGTAATAATAATAATAATAATAAATGATTTTAAGCAACAAATCGGCATATTAGAATGATTCTGAAGGATCATGTGACACTGAAGACTGGAGTAATGATGCTGAAAATGTAGCTTTGATCACCGGAATAAATTACATTTTAAAATATATTCAAATGGAAAACAGTTATTTTAAATAGTAAAAATATTTAGAAATGTTACTGTTTTTTCTGTACTTTGGATCATAAATGCAGGCTTGGTGAGCAGAAGAGACTTCTTTAAAAACACAAATCTTACTGTTCAAAAACTTTTCACTGGTAGCATACATTTGAAACTGACATTTGTAACATTACAAATGTATTTACTGTCAGTTATCATTCTTATAAAAATATTAAATCTTAAATATTTAAATATTAAGCAGCACAACTGTTTTCAACATTGATCATAAATATTTCTTGAGCACCAAATCAACCATTGAATATAAAATAAAGATCACAGAGGTCATGTGACATGTATTTTGTGTGTGTGTGTACAGATCTCTTATTGGCTGATCGAGAACGGCTTCACGGTGCTCATCGCAGCCTGTGACACCTTCCGTGCTGGTGCCGTGGAGCAGCTGAGGACTCATCAGCGTCGTCTGAACTCTCTGCACCCCCCTGAGAAACACGGTGGTCGTCATGCCGTACAGCTCTTCGAGAAGGGCTACGGCAAGGATGCTGCTGGGATCGCCATGGAGGCTATCGCCTTTGGTAAAAACCGTGTGATTATAGAGAAAATTAAACTTTACAAGAATTCATTTGTTAACACCTCTCTCCCTCTATCGCTACAGCTCGTAACCAGGGCTTTGATGTGGTGTTGATCGATACCGCCGGCCGTATGCAGGATAACGCTCCTCTGATGACGGCTCTGGCTAAGCTGATTGCGGTCAACACCCCGGACCTCGTCCTGTTTGTGGGAGAAGCACTGGTGGGCAATGAGGCTGTGGATCAGCTGGTAGGTGTAATGCCATTCTATCGCCTGTAGAAGGCAGTGTATCATAGTGATACTTCCAGTTTTATGAAGTGTCTGTCTTTGGAGAGCAAATGTTTCTTGACAATACAAAGTGATTTTGCACTAGGGAGTGCTTGATGTTTCAGAAAGCCATTTATGCACTAAAATAGAGGGTTGTGGCAAATAACGGCCCGCTGGTGGACAGCTTTTCAGTTAATTTAATGACGCTTTTGAACCATTTATCAACTCCGGTCTGCTTCTGCTTTTATTAAATTGAAAAGTGTGGCAAAGATATTTACACTTGTGTCTTTCAAGGAAGATAGAAAGCCATACAAGTTTAGAAATAAGTGAAAGTGAGTAATTGATGACAGATTTTTTTTTTTAATAGAAACTGATACTTTTAATCAGCAAAGATGCATTAAATTGATCAAACAATAAACAGTAACAGTAAATACACTACCCGTCAAAAGAGTTTTTTTTTTTTTTAAAGAATTCTCTTTTGCTCACCAAGCCTGCATTTATTTGATCCAAAGTACAGCAAAAACAGTAACATTTTAAAATATATTTATACTTTTTAAAATAACTGCTTTCTATTTGAATATATTTTAAAATGTAATTTATTCCTGTGATTTCAAATCTGAATTTTCAGCATCATTACTCCAGTCACATGATCCTTCAGAAATCATTCTGATTTGCTGTTCAAAAAAAACATTTTTTATTATTATTATGTTGAAAACAGCAGAGTCGAATTTTTTCAGGTTTCTTTAAATAGAAAGTTCAGAAGAACAGCATTTGTTTGAAATAGAAATCTTGTAACATTATAGATGTTTTTGTCAATTTTGATCAATTTAAAGCATCCTCGTGAAGTAAAATTTAAATATTTTATGGACCTTTCTCACATTTTTGGGTTTTTCATAGCAG
Organism: Labeo catla; assembly: GCA_012976165.1. Lineage (NCBI taxonomy): Eukaryota > Metazoa > Chordata > Actinopteri > Cypriniformes > Cyprinidae > Labeo > Labeo catla. Next base: position 105,777 of record VONZ01001358.1, on the reverse strand, counting down.
AAATCATCATAGTAGGATTAAATCCAAGAGCGGTGAATGGGAGAGTACCACATATATATTTTTTGCATTCCTATTTGCTCAAATAACAAAAGAAAAACGCCACGATAGTGTTTTCACGACTGTCAAACAATGGAAAACACTTGAGAGAGATATAGACGCGGCATTAGAAACGCACTTGCATTAGCATTATTATTATTATTTTTTTCTTGTAACTTGATGAAAAGGTAATATAATGGAAAAGGTTATAAATGTTAAATATTTAAAAAAAAATCTTGGGTTTATGATGATGATGACTGTTGAAACGCATTATCATAGTCTTGTGAAAAAGATCCATTTAAATTTTACTTAAATAATTGATTTCTATCATTTCTTTCTTTTAAAAAAAATTATGACTGGAAAAAAAGCTTTTTATTTCAGATAAATGCTGATTTTTGGTTCTTTTCTATTCATCAAAGAATCCTGAAACAAAAAAAATTACTCAACTCTTTTAAATATTGATGATAATAATAATAATAATAATAATAATACATGTTTTTTGAGCAGCAAATCAGAATATTAAAATGATCATGTGGATCAAGTGGTGTTATTTTAGTATTGCTGTGATACAATTACAGTTTTGAAAATAAAAAAACATATACAGGTCCTTGAAAGTGCTTGAATTTATTTTGTGCAAGAAATTTTATGGAAAAAAACTCCATATTATTCTGTCCAGTCCACTAATACTAGCTTGCTTGCATACTAGCTTGCTTGATTTTACATTAGTTACGCGCATTTACATGTCACATTAATTTAACGTTACATGAGCCTAAGCTCTTTTCAATAATTAAAAAGTGAATATCAGATCATTTTAGAATACAGGATAGGATGTACAAAATATTCTTTGGTTTTATGCAAAACAGAAATACCACAGATAGAATATCATATCTCTGTCACATGGCCAAAAATAAATGCAAAAACAAACAAAAAAAAATGCTTTTGTGCATAGTTGTGTTTGACACATGAAAACTGTAACAATGTATCTTATAAGATAACACGATGTAACACTTGAAATGTGTCCCCAGAATAAATCCTTGAAGTTGAGGGTATTGGACCTGGAAAGTCCTTGAAAGGTCCTTGAATTTGAAGTTAACCAAGGTGTGGGAACCCTGCATCACAGAAATAACATTTTTAAAACAGATCATTTTAAATTGTAGTAACATTTCACAGTATTACTATAAATGCAGCCTTGGTAAGCAAACATACAATTGAGGTCAAAAGTAGCACATCTTACAGGAACAGCAAAATGTTAATTATTTTACCAAAATAAGAGGGATCATACAAAATGCATGTTGTTTTTATTTAGTACTGACCTGAATTAGATATTTCACATAGAAGACGTTTGCATAAAGTCCACAAGAGAAAATAATAGTTGAATTTATAAAAATGACCCTGTTCATAAGTTTACATACACTTGATTCTTAATACTGTGTTGTTACATGAATGTGTTTTTTTTTTTATTTAGTGATAGTTGTTCATGAGTCCCTTGTTTGTCCTGAAGTTAAACTGCCTGCTGTTCTTCAGAAAAATCCTTCAGGTCCCACAAACTCTTTGGGTTTTTTTTTTAGCATTTTTGTGTATTTGAACCCTTTCTGGCAATGACTGTATGATTTTGAGATCCATCTTTTCACACTGAGGACAACTGAGGGACTCATGTGCAACTATTACAGAAGGTTCAAACACTCACCAATGCTTCAAAAGGAAAAACCATGCATCAAGAGTCGGGGGGTGAAAACTTTTTGATTTTGAAGATCAGGGTAAATTATTTTGTCTTCTGGGAAACTATCTTCTGAAGAACAGTACTAAACAATCTATGATATATAGGCAAAATACGAAAAATCCACACATCTTCAAAAGTTTTCACCCCCAGCTCTTAATGCATTGTGTTTCCTCCTTCAGTCCTGAGATTCTCAGAAATATTCCAGATCATAATGTAGTGAATGTTTTCTGCTTTGTTGTAGGTTAAATTTAATCAAGCGCTGGCTGATCATTCTAAGACTGACAAACCCAGGCTTATCGACGGCATCGTTCTCACCAAATTTGACACCATTGATGACAAGGTATGACTTCGGGACCCTTTTTCATTGCACATTCTTATAAAACATATCTTTGTTAATAAAAACTCCACATTGTCTCCTGTAGGTGGGCGCTGCTATCTCCATGACCTACATCACAGGTCAGCCCATCGTGTTTGTGGGCACCGGGCAGACGTACAGCGACCTGCGCAGCCTCAACGCCAGGGCTGTGGTCAGCGCGCTCATGAAGGCCTAAGAAACGCCACCTACAGGACCTGCCTCTGCTGCTCCAGCCACTTTCACGGTTTCGCTACAGCTAGATATGAGACCCTGTGACCCTCTCAGCTTCCCGTGAATGCAGACATGCCTATGTGTTGAAGTAATAGGTGTTTTTTTGCTTTCCAACAGGTTTAACTGAAATTCAGTTCACATTAGGATCCTTCTTTTGTTTCAGAAAAAAGTGTTTAATTCAGTTTAATGAGTGGAAGGAATATCATCACCTCAGCAGACATTTTTGATTGACATGCAACACAGCCAATCAGACAGCAGCAGTTTGGTTTTAAGAGAGAGAATGAGAATAAGGAAAGTATTTTTGCACTTTTCCGCATCTGTTCTCTACGATCAAGTGGTGTTGTATTTCCTGCCCACCAAAAAAATGATGGACTGAGGTGTTATTCCAATGTTATAACAGAGATATAATATATTCTAAATGTATTTTGTCTACTTTTTATTTGATTAATGTAGGTATATTCAGATGTTGGCCTGCCACCCAAACTGTCTCATGAAATCACTACCATAGTGCCTCAGCTCATTAGCCGTTGTTCCCAAATCAATTCTGTACAAGCGCTGCCTTTTCTCATTCTTCCTTTTATACTCAGGCTTTTCATGTCTATGGATATGAAGGGTGTTATAAGGTATTGTAAGATTTGATGCTGAAGGTTTAAAAGCGCCTCAGCAGAACGTTCTAAAATGCTGTGTATACCAAACTATCTGAAGCCCTACGATGTTACATATTTGTTTTACATCAGTCACTGTACTGCCATTTTGTTTTCTTTTGGATCCTTTCGTCCTTTCATTTTAGAACAAAGTCAGGTCTTAATTCTCTTTCACCTCATATTAATTTGTGCTAGCACAATGGCAAGACTGGAGAGCTTCATAGAGAAGATTTGTTGTACTTTGAGAATGTGTAATATTTCTTAAATAAAGCTGCTATAATAGCTTGTATTGACTTGTCATGTTTGGTACTAGTAGTTTGTAAATATTCACCAAAGCTGAATTCTAAGAAAGCCCTTTCTGCCATGCTGTAAAAAATTGTAATTGCAAGTTTTTATCTTGCAGTTCTGAATTTTTAAATATGATATAAACTCAAGAATTTTGACTTTTCTTACAACAATTCTGTTTTTTCCCTCTCTCTCTTTCTCAAAGGAGAAGTTCACTTCTAGAATAAAATTTTACAATTAATTTACTCGTCCCCTTGTCATCCAAGATGTTCATGTCTTTCCTCAGTCGTAAAGAAATAGTTTTTTGAGGAAAACATTTCAGGATTTCTCTCCATATAGTGGACGCCTATGGTTTCTGTGAACTTCCAAAATGTAGTTTAAATGAAGCTTTAAAGGACTCTAAATGATCCCAGCTGAGGAACAAGGGTCTTATCTAGCAAAACGATTGGTTATTTTCTAAAAAAAATTGACAACTTATATACTTTTTAACCTCAAATGCTCGTCTTGTCTAGCTCTGTGTGAAATCAGGTTTAATAAAGTTAGGGTATGTCGGAAAAACTCCCATCTCATTTTCTCCTTCAACTTTAAAGGAGAAGTCCACTTCCAGAACAACAATTTACAAATAATTTACTCACCCCCTTGTCATCCAAGATGTTCATGTCTTTTTGTCTTCAGTCGTAAAGAAATTATGGTTTTTGAGGAAAGCATTTCAGGATTTTTCTCCATATGATGGACTTCATTGGTGTCCCGATTTTGAACTTCCAAAATGTAGTTTAAATGCAGCTTCAAAGGGCTCTAAACGATCCCAGCCAAAAAGAAGGGTCTTATCTATCTTATAATTTTTTTTTTTTTTTTCGAAAAATAAAAATTTGTATACTTTTTAAGCACAAAAGCTCATGTAGCACAGGCTCTAAGTTAGCAGCACTTAGCGGCTAATGAACCGGAAGTCTCACCCATAGGCTTACTTCCGCATTGAGGGAAATATCCTGGATTTCTATTCAAGTCATAATTGTGAGACATAAATTAGGAATTGCATAAACTGAGTCATAAACTTATCAAATTAGCGGTTACCTATTTCCTATTTCATTCATTTATTTATTCCGATGTGAAAATAGGCTTCCACATAATTCACATTCAGTGCATTTTTAGTGAAATAATACAAATGTTTGTCTATTGCATTGCAAAACCAAATTTACCTCATGTGTAGTCTGATTCTCTAAAATCATGACTTGTGAATTACAAATACATGAGTTATAGATTATGTTTGAGATCGCACCCTACCTGCAAATCAGTCATCAAAGCCACGCCTCCTTCAAAACACATAAACACCCACAGGCAGGCGTTGGTGGACGGTTGAATGCATATATAGTCACCAAATCCAGCAGGGTGGTTACTGAGCTAACAGCTGATTCACTGACTGGAAGTTTATGACAGCATACAATCAAACATTTTCATAGAAAAGTTCTGATGCAATGTAGTTCAGTTAAGTATGTAGATGCTGCTTGATCCACCTTATTTTGCAAAGCTATTTTCTTTGACTGTATGAGACTGCGATTCATTAGCCTCTATAGATAAAGTGCAGTAAACGGTTACTATTTTCAAACCAGTGTGTTTATAATTACTATGATGAATGAAAATAATCTAAAAAAAAAAACCTAAAGCAGCAAAACAAGCTGTTTTTGTAAAGTAACTGAAAGAAGATGACACCGGAAGTCTCGCACGTCAAAGGGTTACTCCACCCCAAAATGAAAATTTTGCCATTAATCACTTACCCCCATGTCGTTCCAAACCCATAAAAGCTTCGTTCGTCTTCGGAACACAATTTAAGATATTTTGGATGAAACCCGGAAAGATTTTTACTGTCCCATTGACTGCCAGGTAAATACCAGGAACCGTATGTAAGAAATGTATTTCAGTTAATCATAAAATGGCCCTGACATGTCACTAGACATTAAGAAATCATGTTCATTTCAAATACTTATATCACTGACAACAGTGGTCCGGCCAGGATATTGTCATTTAAAAGTGAAAGTTGCAGCCCTCAACTGATGTTGATGTTGTCATGTTGTGTTTTGGTCTGAGGCGCCACCCTCCACCTATCTACCAATCACGAAGTCAGTAGAGTTTCGTCATCCGGGTTGGCAGCTCTGCTCTAGTTACAGCTGCAGCTACAAACATGTCGGATAAAACATGTATAAAGTTACGAAACCTAAAAGACCTCGTTATGAATCCGAAGTACGTCGTGACAAAGTCCGAAATAAAACAAGGATTTGTACAGGAGATGCCTTTGACAGATGGAGACGGCTGAAAACGGAGAAGAATTTTGTTGGTATAGGCTAAAAGCCCCGTGCTTCCGTACACAGTGGATTTTCCACGGTCGCCCGTGCTAAATGCGTTCATAAAAAGCTTTATATCGCACCACTAGCACGGTATGAAAACAATCTATGTTCCGACTGAAATGTGGTATTACAGTACATCTTTACGAAATATTTGGCTAATCGCCTTTAGTAAATTTTTGCGACACATAATTACTTCGCAAAACATCTCTCGTGAAGCATAAACATAATTAACAGAAGAAAAAAAAACTTATTGTGTAGGACTCGTCACTTGCCATTGGAAGCTCCTTGTAGCAGCCTACGTTCCTGCGGAATTAGCCTTTTTCACAAAAATCGGAAGTGACGTCAGCGCAGGGTAAAGTCAGTTCCGCTACAGGTCTGTGCCTATTATATTAATATGCTCTTGTCTCAAATAATGCCTTTTACCTTTTCTTTTTTGTCTGCTTTCCAAGTTGTTATATAATCAACAAAGAAACAACATTTTACTTGTTTGTAATTTATATGGGCACTCAGACCGGTACTCCTCAATATAATATATGCGCAACATAGCGCCAGCTATAGTTTCTGTTCTCCATCTCCGGTATATTTAAGCGTATTTTCTCAATTTACTCAGTCATTTCCCTCGAATCACTACATCATGGTAAATTATGACAGCGTTTATATCCAAATGCACATTTCCCCAAGAATAAATGAAACAATTCTGAGTCCGGATGATGCATAAACTCAATACAACAACGTAATCCAGATCCAAAAGGAATAAAGCCATTAATCGGAGTCATGTCTTATTTAGTATTATATTATTTTATTATGTATATCCCTGGGCACATTATGCAACGTACATTTACACCCTAAAGTTAATAATGCAAAGGAGAGCAAGTAGAAAATACAATATTACTTTCATAATAATAATAATAACAATATTAATCGCGAAAAAAAAATGATGTGAAGAGTCATAATGCACAGCCAGCACCAAATAGACAGTACGGCAAAACTTAAAACTGTACTGTATTATAAGTGCTAACATTCATAATTAAATAAACATATAGTATTTGTGATGACCAGACGCTGACACAAAGTTTTTGAATAAATGTTTGCTATTTTTAGAGTAAAACACCGGTATATATCATAGTATCATAGTATCTACTTTGTAAAAGTAGACTTTGATTCCCGAACTTACTCTTGTTTAGTACGGCCGCTGCTGTCACCGGAAAAACGTTTACCCTGCAAGCGCCAATCCGGAAGCCAGAAACACGGAAGTGTGAAAAAGGCTAATCCCTGCAGTTTAGCTGGCAACCTCGAGGGGAGGGGAGGAGGGGGAGGGGATACGCCGTTCTACAGTAGGGCTGGGCGATACTGCAAAATTTGGTATCGATCCGATACCAAGTAAATACAGGGCCAGTATCGCCGATATTGATACCGATACTGATACTTTTACTTTAAAAAGCATGCACTTGAACCTAAATGTACTTTTCTGTAGGGGAGAACAGTGTGTCATGATTTATGAGTTGAATGCTCTCAAAGCAGCTATAATTAAATGTATATGTTAAAACCCAGGACAAATTTTAAACACTTTTAAGCCAAATAAAAACATTTTTATTATTGTAATGATCTGGATTTGCAAACACAAACTTATCACTAGAGAACAATGAATTTTTTTAACTTTCCTTCAGTCTGGGGTTTTTGTTCAGAAACAATAATATAATAACAAAACCATTTCTCTTTTAGTTCTTCCTCAATGTCTTTAAACAAATAAATGTAAATGCAAATACATTTTAAATAAATAAAGAACACAACAGAACAGCCGGAAGTGCTTGCGCTTTGTCGCTGCTGAGTCACGTGATGAAAGGACAACTAATAACAGCAGAGCAGAGAGGAGCAACGGTGCATACGAGATATAAAAGGAGCGGGGTATTTAGAGACATGTCCGCTCTTTTATGAAACGGGAGCAATGTACTTTAGAGTAAATTAGATGAAATTTAAATAAAAGTATCGATCTCGGAAGGCTACTATCGATCCGATATCAATACCAACGGTGGTATCGATACTATCGATATTAGGATCGATCCGCCCACCCCTATTCTACAGTATTTTGAAAGTGATTGCAGTACTAGTTTTGGCCACAATCCTACATACGGTTCCTTTAAGACCCAAAAAAGTATGAAAGACATCGTTAAAATAGTCCATCTGCCATCAGTGGTTCAATCTGAATTTTATGAAGCGATGAGAATACTTACGCAAAGAAACTAAAAATAACGACTTTATTCCACAATTCGTCTCATCTGCATCATCATAGCGCCATTTTTGGAGAATATCCGCTGGACGCAAACTGCGTACGCTGTTCTCTGTCAGCTGCCTCACCCGGACACACTTTCTCCGTTTATTTACGCTTCGATTTGAACGTAAACAGCGTATCTGCGTGACGCGGCTGACAGAGAACAGCGTATGCTGTTTGCGTACAGGGGATACTATCCAAAATGGCGCAGAGGTGACGCGGAGGAGACGAATTGTTGAATAGTCATTATTTTTACTTTCTTTGCGTACAAAAAGTATTCTCGTCGCTTCATAAAATTCAGATTGAACTACTGATGGCAGATGGACTATTTTGACGACATCTTTCATACTTTTCTGGACCTTGACAGTGGGTATTTACCTGGCAGTCAATGGGACAGTCAAAATCCCACAGTTTTCATCCAAAATATCTTAAATTGTGTTCCGAAGACGAATGAAGCTTTTACGGGTTGGGAACGACAAGGGGGTAAGTGATTAATGGCAAAAATTTTCATTTTGGGGTGGAGTAACCCTTTAAAGTTAAAAATGTCTGCTCTCGCTCATGCGTTAAAAAATAAGGTGTGTCGATGTAATTCCTGAAAACAAATTCACTGCATGTATTTGCTTTCATTAATGACAACAACACATTTGGTACCAAACAGATGCTTTATTTTAAAATAGCATATAAATACCTAAAAGACATTTGTGGACAGAGATGATAAAACAGTGGACCACTGGAGTTAAAATACAAAAGAGTTATAAACAACTGTTCACATATCTTCTTTTAGGCATTACTGACCAAGCATTTATATGACTATAAATGGGGACTGTCAAAGTGCAATAAAATGTATTGAAAGTTGTGTGGCTTGAGAAGAATGATGGCATTACATCATTATCCTCAGTCTTGTGACAAGTTCAAGTAGATTGAAGGAAGCTGAGATGCTTCTAAGTAAAGCCTGAGAAATCACATGAATTTTGATTCACATCTCAGTCACCGTGACCGTGCTTTTATTGCATTTCCTCCTTACAGGACATATTTAGTAATAAAGGAATGTCCTGAGTCATAGTTCAACCAATAAAAAACAATGTGTGTGTATACTGTAATATGGAAGCTTGTTTCCACAACAGAATAAAAAATAAAAAGGTAAATGCGATTTTTTTTATCTTATACTTTTTGTGCATTTGCGAGTTTATATCTAACATTTCAGACTTTTCTTAAAATTACAAGCTTATATCTCAAACTTATATCTTGCAATTCTGCCTTTTATCTTAAAATTTTGAGAAAAAAAGTGAGATACTGTGAGACAAAAGTCACAATTTGCTTTTGTGTGTATACAGACTACCAGTCAAATGTTTTTAAAAAGTAAGATTTTTAATGTTTTTAAAAGTCTCTTCTGCTCACCAAGCCTGCATTTATTTGATCGAAAATACACCAGAAGCAGTAATATTGTGAAATATTTTTACTATTTAAAATAACTGCTTTTTATTTAAATATATTTTAAAATGTAATTTATTCCTGTGATCAAAGCTACATTTTCAGCATCATTACTCCAGTCTTCAGTGTCACGTGATCCTTAAAAAAAAAATCATTCTAATATGCTTATTTGCTGCTCAGGAAACATTTATTATTATTATTATCAATATTTAAAACAAAAGCTTTTGTAACATTATACACTATACCATTCAAAAGCCTGGAGTCAGTATAATTTTTTTTATAAGAAATTATACAAATTAATATGTTTATTTAGCAAGGATGCTTTAAATTGATCAACAGTGATGATAAAGACATTTAGATCTTCTATTTCTATTCATCAAAGAATCCTGAAAAAAATCCACTCAGCTGGTTTCAACATAATAATAATAATAATAATAATAATCATAATCATAATAATAAATGTTTCTTGAGCATCAAAGCAGCATATTAGAATGACACTGAAGACTGGAATAATGATGCTTAATATTCAGCTTTGAAATCACAGGAATAAATTACATTTTAAAACATATTCAAATAGAAAAGTTATTTTAAATAGTAAAAATATTTCATTTTTTGCTGTACTTTGGATCAAATAAATGCAGGCTTGGTGAGCAGAAAAAACGTTAAAAATCTTACTGTTCAAAAACGTTTGACTGGTATTGTACAGTATTGCATTTCCTCTTATTTGCAAAAGTAATGAAAACTACATTTTATAAAATCAGTATTTCAATTAATTATTCAGCACAGCAAATGCTATTATTAAACATACGATTGTACTGTACTATGTAAAACAGTACAAATAATTATTTTTTTACAGAAATAAGGATTTTTTTTACATTACAGTAAATGCAAATATAAAGGTGGGCAGTTTTTAAGTTTGATGAGAAATAATGTTGCAATGCAAAATTAATTGTGTTAACAGTCCAAAATTGATACTCACACACACACACATTCTTATTTAGGTGTGAAATATGACATGGACATTTCTTGATAATTTTGTGTGGTTCACACAATGACCATTTAAATATTGCTGGTGCATTTACTGATGTGAAAAATGGGAAGTGACACTGCATTGCTACAACTCTCCAGTTCAACTGTTTTGGTATTTGACAGTTCATGCTTAAGATCAGACTGGCCTTAAACATCATTCTTGGTCCACACTTCACTTAAAACCACAATTAAAAAATCTCCCTCACTCACATGAACATTTTCTGAGTTGCAGGAGTTCACAGTTTGCTTGGTGGTGCTTTTACTGACGCCTTTCCCGCGTGAAGCGAACCGGTACTGGCGGCGCTCGGCTTAAGTATGAGAAATGAGTCTGTTGTGCGTGAAGATCTAGTCATACCAGATCCGAGCGGAACGGGGCGACGGAGCTGTGGAAATGTTCCCAGACTGCCACTTGTGTCACGAGTGGTAGTCTGGACAGGGAGAGAGGAAGAGCTACAATGAAGATCTCGTTACAACAGTACGCATCAGCTCATTTCATCACGGGAAGCCACGGGTGCAGAGGACAGTGGGAAGGTGAGTATAAAACAACAACAGAAGCTCTTGTGCTGCATTCATGGTTCTATGGTTCTAGAAGCATGCACTGAAAGAAAGAAGGGAAAAGGAAAAACGCGTCGTCATGCTCCAGTCAAATGCCCTTTAGCATGCAATCTGGTTGAGATGCCAACACAAAAGCTGTCCTAACCTTGCACGAGGTTTTTCTGGGTCGTAAAGCCATTTTGGCTTTCTTCACCTTGTGAGATGGGAGACCCTGAATCAATCCAGCAAATGAATAAGTGAAAAAAAAAACACTGATTATATGTAATCTAAAAAGTAAAATCAACTTACCCCAACCATTGATCACCACGTCCCGGTCCACATCCCGGTTGCAAATCTCATTGGCCAGTCGTTCGAAGTACTCCGGCAGGTCGGCGTATTCGTTGCCGTACGAGATGACCTTAATGCCCTTGTCCAGCATGTTGTCTCGGAGCTTCTTGAATTCGCCCACGTCCTCTCGCCGCACCAGCATGAAATGTTCCAGGTCGGACTTGTGTTTGACCGCCTCGAGAAACAGCGCCTGGAAGGTGGTGTCATCCACTGTCCTCCCGCAGCCCAGGAACACAAAAGACTTTGTTTCATAGAGTTTCTGGATCTCCCTCTGCAAAAACATACAATGATTTAATAACTGACGTTGTGGACTAATAATGATTTCCTAACACTTCAATACATTAGTGTCTATGCAAAAAAAAAGATAAAAAAGAATCAAATTATCTGATAATTTGAGAGACTTGTTAACCTTGACATACAATCATGAAGGGGTTTTTATTATATAATTTATTTTATTTTGCATGTTAGTCTCACCAACAGTTTTCATTTCATTAATTTAATTCTTATATTGATTATACATCAATATGGACATTTTATTTATTTATTATACATCAACATTTTATTTATTTATTATTATTTGATCTTTTTTTTTTTTTTTACTATTATTTTAATAGTATTACTACTAAATAAAAAAAGGGAAAAAAATAAAAATAAATATTACTATTGTAATATGTCACTGTAAAATAAAAAAGATTACTTAAGGAAATCAATATTAAATCATTTAACACTTTATTATTATTATCATTTGATCTTTTTATTATTTTTATTTTAATACTACTACTACTACATAAAAATATAGAAATAACAAAAAAGACATTACTACAGTAATATTTCACTGTAAATATAAAAAAGATTACTTAAGAAAAACAATATTAAATTATTTAACATTTTATTATTATTATTTGATCTTATTATTTTTATTTTACTACTACTACTACAACAAAAATATAGAAATAACAAAAAGAAATATTACTACAGTAATATTTCACTGTAAACAAAATATTACTTAAGAAAAACAATAAATAATTTTTTTAATTATTATTTTTATTAGATTTTTTATTATTACTATTTTACTACTACATAAAAAATATAGAAATAACAAAAAGAAATATTACTAGTGTAATATTTCACTGTAAATATAAAAAAATATTGCTTAAGAAAAACAGTATTAATTGATTTAACATTTTATTATTATTATTTGATCTTTATTATTACTATTTTACTACTACTACTACTAAACTACATAAAAATATAGAAATAACAAAAATAATAATATTATTGTAATATTTTACAGTAAAATATTTTTTTTAAAAAAAGATTACTTAAGAAAAACAATATTTTCAAAGTTACATTACTAATGTTTTTGGACGTCTTCATTTCTTCATTTTCAAACACTAAACCATCAAACTTTTATTTTGATAAAATCCTTTTTATTTAATTTAATAATCACACTAAGCCATATTGCAATTTCCGTTTTATTTCAATTAATCATGCTGCCCTGTTTCAACCCTGACATTTTCGACTTCATGTCCCTGAAAACTTACCAAAATTATTTTCAATTCAGAAATTTTAACAAGCTCATCATAAAAGAGGTGTATTCAATGTATGAACTAAATAGATCAGTTAATTTACTAAAAGACAAAAAAAAATGTATTATGTCACATACCATCAGAAGTTATGTTATGCTGCTTTTATCAGTGTCATACAAACTTCATATCCTGATAATGCTGTCACAACAGTTTGTATTTGGGTAAATTATTTCAAGGACTGGACAATGAGCAATAAAAACTGACACAAAAGGGAGTATCTCTTCAGCCGAGAGTGCTTTGGTTCACAATGTCCTCCACCCCAGTGAATTATCAACGTTCCAGTGGTGTGACTTTATTTTCTCCTGAGAGCAGAAAACATGCACTCACCATGACTTCTGTGTTCCTCAGAACATTCTGGTAGCCAGCAGGATGCAGTACGATGCCGCTGGGGTTGGTGTAAACACCATGAATATGGAGTACACTCAGTCTTCTCTTCTCCTGAGCCCACTCCAGAACCTGCACACACAAGCACGCGGCGGCATTTCATACTCCGCTGCTCCCAATCCGGCTCCCACTAGGAGCGTCCAGCTGCTTTTAATGACTGCGGGTTCTAATCAAGAGGCATCTGATGGAAAAGGTGCATAAACACCCTGCCTAAAGGCCACGCTATGGAAAACCACACACACGGCCTGATGAATAAAGACACAGGGAACTGAACATGCAGTCACTTGTGTTTCAGAGGGCCCTTCAGGTGAGCTGCTGTAGAGCTTACATGCACTAATGCACTACGTGACGCTCGGCTGGAGACCATAAGGCCGATTTTATGACCTATAGCTGAAGCTTTCACTGCTTTGTCCTGAAGGAAATTTATGGCCAAAAGCAAACAGAGATGAACCCGATGCACTGAACCATCTGAGGAACAGCGTTTCACAGCTTTATTCAAAGCACACATTGTTTTTAGTTTAAGCCTAAAGCAACTAATCATCTGACGATGGGTATTTTTGTACAAGTTCTTATGGTCTCTTCTTCAGATGATTTCTTGTCTGTCATTTATCGGTGACTGATTTATCTCAGACAGTGGAAATCAGACAGTTATTTTGTCCTAAACAATGCAATTCAATCATAGACTAAATAATTGTGCCTAATATAACATCACATTGCTGATGGACTCTAATCTTTATTTTCAGGATGTTTTAAGTTCCTAAATAATTTACGTATGTGTGTGTATTTTCTTTAATCTGTTTCGCTATGTATACAGTTGAGGTCGAAAGTTTAGATACACCTTGCAGAATCTGCAAAATGTTAATTATTTTACCAAAATAAGAGGGATTGTACAAAATGCATGTTATTTTTTTTAATAAGATAGTTCACATAAAAGATGTTTACATAAAGTCCACAAGAGAAAATAAGTTGAATTTATTAAAAATGACCCCGTTCAAAAGTTTGTTCTCAATACTGTGTTGTTACCTAAATGATCCACAGCTGTGTTTTTGTTTAGTGATAGCTGTTCATGAGTCCATTGTTTGTCCTGAACAGTTAAACTGCCCACTGTTCTTCAGAAAAATCCTTCAGGCCCCACAAATTCTTTGGTTTTTCAGCCTTTTTGTGTATTTGAACCCTTTCCAACAATGACTGTCTGATTCTGAGATCCATCTTTTCACACTGAGGACAGGTCAGTACTACATAAAAAAATAACATGCATTTTGTATGATCTCTTATATTTTGGTAAAATATTTAACATTTTGCACAATGTATGTAAACTTGTGACCTCAACAGTGTGTATATATATATATATATATATATATATATATTAAGGGATGGAACAGTTCTCTGTGTAAAAAAAAAACAAAAAAAAAACGAACCATACGGTTCTCCACACACAGTTTGGAACGCATATATATATGAAGAGTTTATTTGCAAAAACCAATAAACGCCACTTAAAAAATGAACTGAGTGCCGTGCATTATTTTCCACACAGCGTAATCTGAATCCTGAACACATAGTGTCACAAAAGCCAGTATTATCCACTTTCAAGGCATCGCGAGTTCATGTTTTACTGTAGAAGTTGGCAAGCGCCCTTGTTGTTTTTGAACAGAAGCCGAAGTCCATTTTAGCGAATCAGTGTGGTGTATTCAGATCAGATGACAAGGCTGCCAGTCACTTTGAAAAGACTAGATGAGAGGAGTTACTTCAAAGATGACTAAAAGTGATTGAGGATGGATAATTTTGACGAACTTGATTAACCTGTGATTTCTTCTTAAGGGCATAAAAGGAAAATAAAAGCAGGAACTTTTTCACAGAACCTTGTAAAAGCAGCACATTACAATGATAAGGGAAATGCTGCTCCCTGTATTGCATGAAATCACAACCATACAGTCTATGATCACAACAATAAAGCTTGTCAGGCATCTACATTGTCATCTGATGAGATTACAAGGATAAAATGAGTGTTTTTTTTTTTTTTAAACTCTGAAACATGAAATGTGGAGTTATCTGCTTTTTCCAAAAAAAAACAACTGTTGGAGTTATCTGCTTTTGCTATAAAACAAACTTGTAATATATATAAAAAACTCACTTTCAATGAACTTTGTTACCTGCATTTGTTTAAGTTATTATTACTTAATCAAAACAACCCAACTGTAGTTTGATTGATATTACTTAGAATGCACAATAAAAAAACATGCTTTCTGAAAGTAAACAAAAATAGTTATCTGTTTTTGCAAATAAACTCTTCATAATATGTATATATATATATATATAAAAAACATTTTGCAGATTCTGCAAGGTGTATGTGAACTTCTGACCTCAAGAGTGGTCAATATTTATATACATAAAAATGTATGTTATATAGAATTAATTTTTTGTGAACTCATTATACTGTATGTAATTTATATACAGACAAAATTCAATCCAAATTACTCCAAAAACTAAATTGTAAAACTTGGAAGTATTTTAGAATGTATTGAACTACATGATGATTTATACAATTTAGTATTTTATTATGATTTTGAAAAGACTTTGCCCAAGATTGTTGCTTCAGAAATTTAAAAAAAAATTAGATTATTAAAGTGTCTTCTTTCATTGACACTACCGTTATGCACTGACCACATCCAAATCTAAAAGTTAAAGCTCCTTCACTATTCAAATGTAAAACATTGCTATCATCCAATAAGGCAATGTGAACAGTAATTCTAATTCATCTAATTTATTAGAAAACACAGCTGGTACCTTTTTCTCGTCTGTGAGATCCAGAGACTCCAGCTTGGTCCCTTGGTGGGCAGCGTAGATCTCTAGCAGATTATCAAAGTTGGTGGTGAGGACCAAAGCACCGCTTTCCATCAACTGCAACACAGAGCGGAGGAGATGCTTCCCAGCATTCTCCATCTTGCATTCCAGGTCATCAAACACCTCGTAGAGGCAGTCTTTAAAAAAGGTGGAGCGTACATTTCCCGTCCGCTACAAAGAAGAGAAAAGAAAGAAATCTGAGATGTATGAAAAAAAAACAAATCAGCTTTAAGAGTATTCAAATAACTTTTCTGGGAATGCAGTGTTACAGGCATGGACCAAAGCAGGATTCTGGATGGGAAAATAAACATTATCTTCTTCAAGGGCATTGAAATGTGCTCTGCTGAACATATCAAAGAAAATTAAGTACTTAATTCATATACTTAGGCTGAAATTATAGGCAATTAAATTAAACTGATTTTAACCTTTTCTGTGGTGGTATTCACTCATGCAAACTTCAATCCTGATAACAGGAATCTCGCATAAGTAGAAGTACTTCAGTTAAATATTTAGGCTATATTTGTAGACAATTAGAAACTGCATACAATTTGATTCCAGAGTATGTGGGAGGTTGTGAAGAGAGAGTGCTGAGAATAGAGGAGTTTTGACAGCAGTGCCCTTGTCCTGGACAGACTCAATCTCATTACACTGAGCTGAATTTATTCTCTGAGCCTGGCAGAGGCACACGGAAAACCAGAGAGAGAAAGAGAGAGAGAGGTTGCTATGAATAGTTGGCAGAATCCACTTTCTCAGGAAGAGACTAATTATCAGTACCTCCACACCTGACATGAACTTATGCCTCTGTGTAAATGTCTTTCAACTGTTTACACCTGGTAATAACCTCCATCTTGACATCTAATTGTATGCAATCAGCATTAAAATCAGACGTATTTGGGATCCAAAACTTCTTTTCTCTTATTGAACCGTTCAAGCCACATTTGCAGGGCTCCAGACTACCTAAAACAGTCAATTTGAGACCAAAAACATTAAAATGCATATTACATTTTTATTATCACCACTAGTGAAAATATGAATTTACATGTTATGATTAAGACATCTGCATGTCAACTTGTATGTTCTGTGAGAAGTCAATCATATTTGTTGCAGTGATACAATAAAATTAGATGATGCTCATGAAAGTTTCAGTAATAAAAAAAAAAAAAAAAACGAATGAAATTGATAATCCTGGAAAAGGAAGTAATTAAATAAATTAGTTGGGTTTTTCTTAAAGAAGAAAATGGCTCCTTAAAAAAAATAGTTCACTTCAAAAATTTTAATTAGATAAAAATGTACTCATCCTCAGGCCATCCAAGATTATACACATTACCAGTCAAAAGATTTTTAATGTTTTTTAAAGACGTCTCTTCTGCTCACCAAGTCTTTGATCCAAAGTACAGCAAAAGCAGTAATATTGTGAATTTTACTATTTAAAATAACTGCTTTCTATCTGAATATATTTTACAATGTAATTTATTCCTGATTTCAAAGCTGAATTTTTAGCATCATTACTCCAGTCACATGATCCTTAAGAAATCATTCTAATATTTTTGAACAGCAAATCAGAATATTAGAACGATTTCTGAAGGATCATGTGACACTGGTGTAATGACATTAAAAATTCAGCTGTAAAAATCACAGGAATAAATTACATTTTAAAATATATTCAAATAGAGAACAGCTATTTTAAATAGCAAAAAATATTTCAAAATGTTACTGTTTTTGCTGTACAAAATAAATCAAAATCAAGTAAATGCAGGCTTTGTGAGCAGAAGAGAGATATTTAAAAAACATTACAAATCTACCAGTCCAAAAAAACTTCTGACTGGTAGTGTAGATGAGTTTGTTTCTTCATCAGAACAGATTTGGAGAAATGTAGCATTACATCACTGGCTCACCAATGAACCCTCTGCAGTGAATGGGTGCCATCAGAATGGAATAGCTTAAAAAAAAATCGGCTTCTTACAAGACATTATTTGATGGACTGGAGTGGTGTGGATTACTGGATTATTGTGATGTTTTTATCAGATGTTTGGATTCTCATTCTGATGGCACCCATTCACTGCAGATAGAAAATAAGTTGAAAGTTGTGAAAATGACATGATCTAGGACCTTTATATAATAAATGCAAATGTAAAGACTATAAGTTTATCCCTTATAGCCTTGTTTTTATCTGTGTAAAATTGGTTACCCTGGTTTGGGTACTCAATGAAAAATAACAGCATTGAGCAACAAGCATTCAGAAATGAGATGAACACGCAATCATTCTTGGAAAGATATCGGGGTTTTTTTTGTGCTTATCAACATGGTCGCTCAATAAAAATCAAAAAAGCAGTTTAAATGCCTCAGGCATGACTTCATGCCCAAACATGTCGAAGTGCAAATGTGAACATTTATTTTGACTGTCATCCACTGACTTGCTGTGAACATTACAAAGAATGCATGACTAAAGAAATACGTAATGCCAAAGCTAAATGGCTCAGCGTCTAGTCGCGGCATGTTGTTCTGGAGGTGTGAATCCTGGATGAATGTTCAGATTAGCCTAATTTTTTGCGCCACCGGTGTCTGCTCTGCTCATGTGAGGCTCAACACTCACTGAAGTAGGTTAAATCACTGAAAGACCTCACACTAACGATAACAAACAAACTGACAAAGTGAGCTTGGCAATTCACTGGAATGGAGACAGACAGCTGGCTGACGTTTTTCTAGGACAGTTGTTTTCTTTTGATGTGAACTGTTCAGCTACGACCATTCAAGGCAATGAAACCCCAGCACTGGAGCTGAAATTCATTACCTAACTCCCTTTCAGAGGCCTAATGCCATGTAAATCCTCTAGTGACACTGGTTTGGATGCAATTGATACCGGGGCTTGACAATGAAAAACGGGGACAAATCACTGAGTGCTGTTTTGACGGGGCGACAAAAACAAAAACACAGGCGGCACGTGGTTCTACACTCCATTTTGGCTGGAGAGAAAGGGAGTAATGATGGACAAATGCATCGCCTGGCATCAAACTCATGATACACATAATTATTAGTAAACAACAATGCAGACTTTTCCCTTGCCCTGCTAACTTTTTCACTAACCCCACCACAGAAATTGGAACAATGAATTTTTTTGCAAATACTTCTATATGTTTAAAAAATAATATCTATATTATTCATGAAAAGTTACTTTTTTAGATTTATAACAAATTTACTGTGATTTTGACACTATTAAATGTGACATACGATGTCATTGCAGCTGCATTTGAGCTTTTGAACCGATCAACTCTTTCTTTTTACTACTGGTTATTGCACAAAATAAACATTAACAAACATGAAATGCTATGTTGAAAAAAACAGTGAAACATGCTGAAATGTTTCATGTAATTGCTCAATCATTATTTCAAGATAAATAGTAAATAAAACAGTTTGTTAACCATTTGTAAACTGTTAAATGTCAACGGTTACATTTACCTCAGAAGACCCATTCATTGTTCGTAACTCGATAGTTACCAAGAAAAATATTTTTTGTAGCATTTTCATAAATATATGAAATAATAACAAAAATATAACATCTTACTGGTGAAAGTTTCTGGATGAGGTCATGAGCAACATGCACTAGGTTCTTGTCTTCTTGCAGACTTTTCTGGAAGCGGCGGCTCTCTTCCTCCTCAAGCAGATCAAAGTCATTAGCAGCATCTAGTAGCGCCTGGATAAGACCTTTCCAGGAGCGCAGCGCGGGCACCTGAGGAGCTACGGCTGAACTAACCCCCGTGCCGATCACCAGCACCAGCTCAGGGGCACGCTTGGTCTTCAGGCTGGGCAACAACTTCCTTCAGTCAGCCGAGGAGGAGGAAATGCAATCAGGTCAGAGGAAACATGCATATGGACGGAACTATGCTACAGAGTTGCATGCAAAAGCATGGCTTAAACTGACTTTAAAAATATGATCTGAAACTTTTAAACAAACGATCAGTAAAAGGAGGTTTTAACTGTCAGAAAAACATCAACCTCATGAGCCGTTTTCTAATTATTCTCTATGACATTGGTGATTTTTGCAAACTTTTACTAAACTGTTGGACATTTCTAAATTTGGTTTGTGTAACATTTTTGATGTGTTTAAAAGTTCTAAACCAGCCCTCTATGCTTTAAAGGGAACACAAAAAAAGGCATCTTCTTTTGTGTTCTGCTGCAGAACACGAGAAATCATTTTGAGAAATGTTGGTAACAAAATGGTTTCAAATCCCATTGACTTCCAATGTAGGGACAAAAATTACAATGGAAATCAATAGGAAGCGAAACTGTTTGGTTACCAAACGTTCTCCAAAATATCTTTTGTGTTCTGCAGAAGAAAGTCAGTCATACAGGTTTAAAACAACATGAGGGTGTGTAATTTTTTGGGTGGACTATTAGTTTTCTTTTTCAAAGAATAGGAAAAAAACATTTGGTGAAGTCATTCTTATCAGGAAGCACAGGTCTTTGAAAAATCACATGTTCATCAGAACAGGTCAGCAAACAGGAGCTGACTTAAATGAAAAATATTTGGCTCTGCCTGGGAATGTGCTGGCAGCAAAGCAGAACACGAACATCTGTTGTTTTCATACCTGGCCTTCTTAGCCACTGTGTCGCCATCCTCAGAGTCATGGGAAGGACGTTTCTCTGTCTTCACTGTAACAACAGAGGCCATTCGTCTCCTGACAAACAAAGATCCCCAAATACAATTCATTTATCAAGCAACAAACACTGACTAACAGCCCACACATCAGATAGATAGCTTTCATTTATTTACTACAGAGTACTACACAGTTTATAATACAATTACACTATATCTAACCCTGGTGATTTTAAGATTACTGTACTAGGAATTAGTTAGACTAACGTGAAGTGTTCATTTAGAAGGTTAATAAAGCTTAATTGAATTAATTGTCCCTTGCCATCTTGACATTGAAAGAGATTTGTTCTCCTCTGGCTGGAGGAACCAGTTTCAGACTATTTACATGCTGATGATGTGAGTCGTGAGAAATCTTTAGATGCTACAGTGATTTGTTGTTCATACTTCACTCAAGAGCTAACGTCAACACCTTGTTAGGGCATGTCTCTTTTCTTTCAGTTTTCTCTGTTTTTCTTTCAAATTCATGCCTGGCGCACATGAAGGGCCCGGAAAAAAAATCAATCATAAACTATAACAACAAACACTGACTAGACATCCAAGACAACAGCCTCTCGAGCTAGCAAGCTAACAGGCTAGCCACAATGGTCTTTTATCGCCTAATAATCGAATTATTATAAACTAATAACTGATGTTTCCCTGTTAATCTTTGAAACCAATCTATTACGAGTAGTTATAACGTAATAATTATTTTATAACATGTTTTGGTTGCTTTAGTGGGGACGTGTAGTTGAAGCCCTCAGTCACCTGTTGCTTTTGTTCCATATGTGACACAATACAGCTTTAGCATGCAGGCTAATATTACACTATTGTCTGTAGGGATAACAATTAATCTCAAAACTAAACTGTTATAAAATAAAAATATGCTTTAAGTTACACTTCGTTCAACTGGAAAGACGAGATAACGGAAAAGCCGAGATTTACCAATCCGCTAACGTACATAAACGCAACTACAATAACGACAAAAATACTGAAACAAATATCAAATCTTAAAAATGTAAAAACACGACTTACCCAGATGAACAGAGGGGGGGGGGAAATGAGGATCCGAGTACCTTTTTAAATTTACCCGAAACGTTTACTAATGATAAATCAAAACACTAAAAAAAACCAACTCTCTTCTTTATCGAACAAACTTTAAGTGGCTTCCTGTATGAGATCTCAATGCCGGTAGGGTATCAGTGCCAGTCAGCCTTCAGAGTAAAAACCACTAAAGGCCTTGAATGAATCAGTTCAGCCTTTAGCGAAGTACCTGTCCAGAGACTATCCTCTGCGGATCCTTGTGTACACAGACTGAAGCTTACACGTGTCCGCGTGTTTCTATATGGGATGTAATGGTTTAATCCACCAGACTGACACAGTAACACACACTTACAGGCGGTGGCTCCAAAAGTCAGAGTAGTAATTTACATTTTAAAAACTCTAATAAATAATTGTCGGCCATTCTAGACACATTAAATGATGTGTGTAACTTAGCCGGCACAGTTTTAATTATATATATATTTTTTTTTTTACTTTGATAACATAAGAGTATAAAATAAAAAACGCATCTTAAAGGACACAAACGTAGCTTTCTACCTTGATTCTGTAGAAGTAATAGTGTTTTCTAGCACTCGCTTTCTTTGTCGTCTTCTCTGTTGTGCTTTCCTCCATTCGTCTCTTTTGCTTTGTTTCTCGCTCTCACTCAACTCTGCGATTGGTCTAACCTTTCCGTGCCTTATTAGTCTGTACCAGGTCTCTCTTTGCTTTTCTAAATATTGTGCCCTTCTTGAGGGATCAGCATCCCGTCGAGCCCTGTATCTTCGCTGTTTCTCTGCTGCTGACATCTGTAGAAATCATGGAAAGCGTTAATTATGTTGCACATTAATGGTATAACCGTTTAAAATAAGGTGTCAGACAGATTTTTGGTTTTGGAATCAATTCAATAAGGATGCATTAAATTCATTAAAGTAACAAAGGCATTTCTAATGACACAAAAGATTCGATTTCACATACCTGCTGTTTATTGAACTTTATATTCATCAAAGAATCCTGAATAAAATGTATAACGTTATTAAGCAGCAACTGTTTTCAACATTCATACTAATAATTTTTTTTTTTTTTTGAGCTGCAAAGCAGCATATTAGAATGGTTTCTGAAAGATCGTATGACACTTAAAACAATTAACGATGCTGAAAATTCTTGATCACAGGAATGAATTACATTTTAAAATATATTCAAATAGAAAAAAATTCTGTTAATTTCAATATTTGACAAAACTTACAGCATAAACTAAGACTTAAATATAAATCATACTGATTTATGTCTGACTAACATAGCTGACACTGCTAGTAACATAGTTGACTGGTAGCATAGTTGACATTCTCATCTTATATTTGATCACTTTGTAGAATAACATAATATACTGTAATCTCACTATATGGAATAATATCAATGAAATATTGAAGAAGATTAGAGTGCACTTACCATTTTGTTTTTGTCTGAAGGCAATGCAGTCATGTGATGTAGGTCATATGGTATTGGGACAAACTATTGCTCAGTTAAATGGGGGTGTTGTATTAGTAACAGTTGACCACAGCAAAGTGAGATGTTCATAACAGAACTATTGGACACTTGGATAATATTGGATAAATATAAAATAATGTCCATATTAAACATGCTTTGTGCATTTTGAATCCCAACCCCACTGTTTGCTAAAAGAAAATATACTTCATATATATAATTTCTAGCATTTGCAAACATGCAGCTCAATGGCAGATGGCTGTAGAAAGAGCTTTAGTCTATGTTGCTCCTTTTATAGCAGCTCATTCTCAGTGAAAGTAGGATATGTTCCCATTCAAATGCTGCCTACCATAAAAACGTTAATGGGTTAATGGCAGGGCATGCTCTGTTTTGGACAGGTCATAATGTGCCTGTGGTTAATGAAGCTTTAAGTTTTTTATAGCCTCTTGCACGGAGACATTAGAGCATTCTTATTTCGGTGCTTTCTTCTAGTGTTGTCTCTTTTCACCCACTGGCCATGTATTTGATTGCTTCTCACTGACTGCACATGAAAATCGACATGATGTAAATTAAACAGGTAACTGTAGATTTTGTGATCAGTGATCATGAGTATGTTTACCTTAATAAATCTGCAGTGATTTCTGGGCGTGAGCAGATGCAAAAGTGACAGCCTGTTTTTATTTCTAGGGATTTGATGGTAATAACATGGTTATATTTTTATCATTTTCCCCCCAAATTTTTCAAAATTACTTTAATACAGTTACTAGCTGATGAACGACAGCTCATGGGTTAGTAGATGTACAATGGTTGAGGAAAAAAAACACTGTTCTTTAGAGATTTTATTACATCAACAAATGTTGATAATTTACGTAGCCATTTCCAAATGGTCATTTTGTGGGTGATGCTGAAGTGATCAATCCCAAACCAAGGCATTATGGTATATCCAGGTCTGATACTGCAGGAAAAACAAGACTGCATTTCCAAGTATATTAGGATATTACTTTGGTTTAAATTGATATTTATAGATAAGCAAACATAGATCCATTTGATCCAATTAATTCATTAATACATCCACAATAACTGCAGATGCTGTTCTTTGAAAATTATTACTAGCAATTTCTGATTTTCTGAACAAGATCAGTTTAACATTCAGTAATTACAGGAAGCTGAAAATTCAATCCTGCAAGCCTTCACACAAAACAAGCAAGCCTTCCATTGAATTATGATGTAGATAAAGTCATATATTCTTAATGCACGCTTCAAAAATAATCAGTATTTCAATCAGTATTTAAGGAAGCATCACAACATTTTTCTTGTTTCTTGTTTTTATAGTGTTTTACAAAATGCTGTACAGAGTAAAGGCACTGTGCTTGCTGTTTCTCAGCTCAATGAAAAAGTACTTGCAAAAAATGTCCAAGCTCACATTTCAGGAAAAAAAAAAAAATACTTATACACTACCAGTTAAAAGTTTGAACAGTAAGATTTTTTTATGTTTTTTTTAAAGACGTCTCTTCTGCTGACCAAGCCTGCATTTAATTGATCCAAAATACAGCAAAACCAGTAATATTGTTTTATTTTTTTATTATATTTAAAATAATTGCTTTCTATCTGAACATATTTAAAAATGTAATTTATTTCTGTGATCAAAGCTAAATTTTCAGCATCATTACTCCAGTCTTCAGTGTCACATGATCCTTCAGAAATCATTGTAATATGCTGATTTCTGATTATTATTATTATTATTATTATTATTATTATTATTATCAATAAACAGCTGAATACAATTTTATTAGGATTCTTTGATGAACAGAAATATCCCATATCGGCATTATCTGAAATAAAAAGCTTTTGGAACATTATACACTATACCATTCAAAAGCCTGGGGTCAGTATATTTTTTTTAGCAAGGATTATTTAAATTGATCAAAAGTGATGATAAAGACATTTATAATGTTAGAAAAGATTTCTATTTCAAATAAATGCTGTTCTTCTAAAATATTTTAACATTTTACTGATTTTGCTGTACTTTGGATCAAAGGCTTGGTAAGCAGAAGAGACTTCTTTAAAAAAACTTTAAAAATCTTGCTGTTAAAAAAAATGTGTAGTAACTGGTAATATATAGATAAATCAGCATTAAGATACAATTTAAATAATATAATAATATATTATTTTCTCCCTTTTTTGCTTTATTGTAATTAGAGTTGTGGGGAAATATAATATCATAATAGAAAAAAAAATCTTAATGATCCTAAACCAGCTTTATTTCCTTTAAACATTATATAATTTACTTATTTTGGTTTTGGGATGAACTATGACAGAGACGTGTTCTTGAGAGCTTTGAATTAAACATTGCATTAGTCACAACATAACAGAAGAAATATTTTTGAACATCTGATATGTTGTTGCTTGGATCTCTTTCAAAAACCAGCTGAATCCGTATAACCTAGTAAAGGGTGTGTCGTATAGTTATATTTGTATTGTGAGCATGACAACACAAGAAAGACTTTGGGTATCTAGGCAGGATGGTGCACAGTGTTTCTCTCTAAACTGAGATTGAACCTTCCCTAAAGTTGGTCTTTCCGATCAGAACGTTCAGCAGAACGGCCTTTCCCTCTCTGCACTCCTTCTGCGCCTTTTTAATGATGTCATCAAGCTGCGACTCATCCTCTCGGCCAATTAGGTAACCTTTGCCTCCGTAACCATCGGCTACAATGTGATAATCTGCAAGGAGGAAATAGAACAGAACAATATTTTCCTTTGGAAAAGAGCTTAATCATTATATCAAACATTTTTGTGGCTCATTAGACAAAGTTTTACTGCAGATATTAAACTGACATTTAAACATGCAGTGAACAACCATTTAATGATTGCGTCATACCTGTAAAGGCAAGACCACAGGCTACGTTGCTCCCGAGCATAGGCACTTGTTCTCTGGAGATCTGACTCCAGCACGCATCATTTCCCACCAGAGAGATCACTGGGGTCTGACGTGAGATAACAGTGGGGTTGTTAAAGGTTTTCAAAAGAAAAGCAGAACAAAGCCACAGCAAGGATGTTTTTGAAAGAATATTCCAGGTTAAATGATGCCAACTAACATCAGTTTCCACAGAGAATAACAAAGTAGGTTCAAATAAACACTGCACATTATTAGAGCTCACAATAGAGGTCTATGGGACTAATGTCACAGATGCTTTTGAGGCAGCTTAATAAGGCAATAAGCCCTAAGAAGCAGTGGTTTACAGTGAATTTATAACAGCTAAGCGGCGTGGTTAGGCACGACGCGAAGTGGAGTGCCTAAAATCACCTTAGTTGTTATAAATTCACTGTAAACCACAGCTTTACGGGGCTTATTGCTTTTATTCTTTATACGCAGTAAGGTTTCACAAAATAAAACGGAGCAAATAAAGTGTATTGATATAAATAAAGACAGTATTCTTCCACCAAACAATGTAGTTCCTCAGAAACTTGTGGTTGCAACGAAGTGGTTGCCAAGCAACACACAGAAGTAAACAAAGGTGTATGTTTGTAGAGTAACGGACCTTTATCGCACCGGAATTGAACACCGGAAGCGCTTGTCGAAGCAGTGTATCGATTCTTCCGGTTATGTAATTTTTTTCAATATGCTGTAATCACTAGTTGAATAAAAGCCTGTTAAAATGAGCATCTGCAGGTTGATTTCAAAATCCGGACATTTTCAGAGACAGTCGAAGAATCATTCTGATGATTACTGTGCACAGAATTTTCCAAACGCAACGGAACTTGTAGTTTTAATCCAACGTACCGATCTGAGAAACCCATGGCTCATAAACAGCGTGATTTCACCACACTGCGTCAGTGCTGCAGTGTGTGTGAGACCTGATGAATGAGATCAGAATCAACATATTTATTTATTTATTTGTATTAAATTTTAGTCTTTATTCTGTCATTTTTCATTCACAGTCATTTCACTGTATGTAATTCACGTTTATGCCAAAATTCTTAAATAATACTCAAATCACGCTGTCAACGCGTTATACTGTCTAGATTAATTAGCTCAACATTGTTATTTCTTTAAGGCAACGCCCGCGCATTCATTCATCTATTTTAATACCGCTCTTATGAAAATTAACCATGGTATGTGTAGTAAAATTATGGCAATACAATTGGAAATCAGTCTGCGGAAAAAATAAAAATATAACATGGTTACTACATTTACTACAGTAAATCCATGGTTAATTTAGTAAGGGTGTTTATTTAAAATGTATTTTAATGTAAACAGGTATAAAATATGATGAGAAAGACATTGTTAATGAGAAGACGAAATTGACTGCAGCAGGTTAAATTTATTTATTATTCAGAATGCACATTTGGAAGAGAAATATATTAATAGGAACATTTCAGCGGATGATATGAGATGTAGGCCTAAACATCCTCAGTTTCGAAATGCATACTCCACGCGAAAGTGCTCCCGCGTAATATTTTAGAAGGACCTTAATTCATCCCACGCATCTCATCCGCGTTGTGTCAGGAAATCGTGAAAACTGAGGAAGTGTGTCATTGTTTAGAATAAAAGCGGCGAAAGAGAGGATTCTCCCATTAGTTTTCATTGCGTTGCGATGGGACCAGAAGTGGGGATACACTGCTTCGCTTACCGGATATAGGAAGTGAGATAAAGGTCCATTTACAATGGTTTCAAACGCGGCTCAACCAATCAGAATCAAGGACCGAAACTATCCGTTTTATAAAATGCATTTTACCCAGAGTCTCAATTTAAAGGGATAGTGCACTCAAAAACGATTGTTTTGTCATCATTTACTCACCCTCATGTTGTTTCAAACTCATTAGACTTATGTTTATCTTAATGAAGATATTTTTAATATTATTTTATCGTTTTTGTCCCTCAACTGAAAGTGCTTAAAAAGTTTGTAAAGACATTGTAAACTTAGCCCATATTAATAAATCAGTGTCATCCTTGAGAAACAATCAATTTTTAAGATGAACAGATTTAAGCATTAAATCACACATAAACATTTACACGTCACGCAAGCACATTTGAGCTTCTGCAAGAGCCACTGAGGTTTGTTCTTGAGTGTTAAGCATATAGGGCTGAGCTGCCGTTGAGCTTTGCTGATATATTAATATGTATATATTTGAATAAAAGCATGAAATAAATCTGTTCATTATATAATGTGATCGCACCTTTTAAAAAGACTTGGATTAAACTGTTCGATTGACTTTTATGATATCTTTATTAACTTTTTGAAGCGTCAAAGTTTTAGTGGCCTTTCAATGGATGTCTTAAATTTCATCATTTCAGCCATCTTCATTTGTGTCTTGAAGATTAATAAAAGTCTTATGGGTTTGAAATGACATGACAGTGAGTAACTGATGACAGAAATTTCATTTTGTGTGAACTAGAAGAGGTTAGCTTTTTTATAAAACACACATTACAATACATTCTGAACTTGATACTGTAAAAATCACAATCAGTGTTGTAAGGGTTTGTTACAAATGTTATGGATGCTACCTTGTGGCGTGTGAAGGTATCATACTCAGCAACGCTATATCCGAGAGAACCATCACCGTAAACGATCCATACCTGTCAACAAGATATTGGCTATGTTTACATGCACTCTTATAATGTGATTAAGATTATATTGTGACTAAACTGGAGAAAGAAAAAAATATTTCATTTTACATTGACTTCAAAATCTTACCTCAGACTCAGGTCGACAAAGCTTCGCTCCCAGAGCAAACCCTCCTCCAACACCCAGAGTCCCAAAGGCCCCTGGTGCAAAGAGAAACCCAACACAAAAAAATGAAACACAAACACTGAGAGTCGATTTGTTAGAGCTAGAGATTATTTTGGAATTAGATTTGTATCAAAACTGAACATGACTTCACAAGGAATGAACAAAAATATAACACTCTGAAAAAGAAAAAAATGAAGTCAATGGCAAAAACAAGCCATTCAAATAAAATGTCAAAACAATCAACTTGCTACACAACATTTAATTTACCATTATGGCAGAAACTTTTCATGTGGGCAGCCTGGGGTAACTTAATGTAACCAAGATAATCAACATAATCTACAAAAGTTGTATTCCTATACTGTATGCAACAGGTCTCTTTTTTAACCCATAAATATGAATGATCCTTCTTGAATTCTTGAATCTTTCTTTATGATTGTCCATACAAAAATCAATATATGATGTTCACCTAATCTTTCTTTATTTTAAAGGGGTCATCGGATGCCTATTATCCACTAGTTGATATGATTCTTTAGGGTCTTAATGAAAAGTCTATAATATACTTTGGTTAAAAATTCTCAATGGTTGTGTAAAACAACACCCTTTTTACCTTGTCAAAATCAGTTCTGCAAAAATAATCCTGTTCTAGTCGAGGCTGCTTTAAATGCAAATGAGCTCTGCTCGCCCCGCCCCTCTTTTCTCTCTGTGGAGAGACGAGCCTGTTTACTTTACCCACATTTAGCCACGTTTAGCCGCTAGACCTATTAGGAGAGGTGATCGCAAAGATTCATTAAAAAAAAAAAAACCCTTGTACTCACTTCTGCTGTAAGTGAAGCTGGATCACGAATGATTTGCGCGAACATAGACGGATATATGTAGATCGGGAGGCGCATTCCCTTCACAAACAAATGTAATCCACTGCATCTTCAGCGGCTCAGATGTCGGGAGTAAATGACGATCACTATGTTCATTATTACATCCAGCAACACAACACCTCAGTCGCTCAATTCTTGTCTAACTTACATCCCTGCTCCGGCATCAAAACATGGAGGTTGGACTGTTACAACTGATCTGAGGTAAGACGCCCATGTCAATCAAGTATCGTGGAAAGCGGGTCTGTTGTGACGGTGTGACGCAACAACGTCAGGCATCTGAGAACAGCTCGATTTAAAAAAGGGAATATTATTTTTACAGATTAATTAAAAACCACTGCATGGATTTTTACCATTACAGGGTAGATTTGTACATACACTGCCAACACACATTAATGTTCAAACAGCATGTAAAAGTGAACTTAGCATCCGATGAGCCCTTTAATGTTACTTGTCAGGATTGAAGATGAATGAAAGTCAGACGTAACAGAACATAATCCATGAAATCAGATTTTATTGCAGACTCTTTCAAAGCTACTCGAATGCTAACAGCCGGCTCTGTTTCTAACCTGGATCCAGCCAGCGGAGCGGGCCCCGTGGTCTCATGATATACGCAGCACTGCCGACAAAATCACCCCCATCAGCCACTATGATGCTGTCCTCAGCCAAGAGCTCATCCACACGATGCAAAACACTCAGAGGGTTTAAATGCCTCTCTGTCTTCTCATCTGCTTTTGCTCTGAGGGCAAAAACTGGCATTATGAGGAACTCTGGTGGATAACATCAAACACAGTATATGGACAGACATCCATTCCAATTAACAAGAGGAATACTGCCAATTGTTTAGTTGTCCACGTTTTTGACCATGTAAAGTAGGCCTAATTCTTTCTCAAATGTATCCAAGCAGCTGAGATAAGATCACCTGTTAGCTTTCTCTTTGATAGAATCTCCCTCTTTCAGACTTCTAGGCCATTCTTCTGGACATCGGTGTCCCTTCAGGGCTTTTGAGAGACGAAGGAGGAAAGAACCAGCATCGCCTAAGTAAGTTGGAAAAAGAAAACCTTGTTAAATAACGTAACAGTACATTATCTTTAAAGGAGAAGTTCACTTACAGAACAAATGCTTACAAATAATGTAATCACCCCATTGTCATCCAAGATATTCACGTCTTTCTTTCTTCAGTCTTAATATAATTATGTTTTTTGAGGAAAACATTTCAGGAATTCTCTCCATATAGTGGACTTTTATGATGCCCACGAGTTTAAACTTCCAAAATGCAGTTTAAATGCGGATTCAAATGTGGCATTTTAACCTCAAATGCTCGTCTTGTCTAGCTCTGTGTGAACTCTGTGTATTCTGGTTCAAGACAGTTAGGGTATGTCGAAAAACTCCCACCTTATTTTCTCTTCCAAATTCAAAATCGACCTACATTGCTGCTGAAGTACCAAACCAGTGCTTACAAAGTGATCATGCAAAAAAAGATCAAACACCCTTTACAAAAATAGGTAAAACAGCAATGTAAGATGATTTTGAAGTTGGAAGAGAAAATGAGATGGGAGTTTTACGACATACCCTAACTGTTTTGAACCAGAATACACAGAGTTCACACAGAACTAGACAAGATGAGCAATTGAGGTTAAAGAGTAAATTGTAATTTTTTTTTTTTAGAAAATAACTGATCGTTTCGCTAGATAAGACCCTTCTTCCTTGGCTGGGATCATTTACAACCGCATTTGGGATCGTTTGAAGCTGCATTTAAACTGTATTTTGGAAGTTCAAATTTGGGGGCATCATAGAAGTCCACTATATGGAAAGAAATCCTGCCCTAAATGCATGATGCATTTAGGGAGAACAATTTACAGATAATATACTCACCCCTTTGTCATCCAAGATGTTCATGTCTTTCTTTCTTCAGTTGTAAAGAAATTATGTTTTTTGAGGAAAACATTTCAGGATTTTTCTTCTAGATAAGACCCTTCTTCCTTGGCTGGGATCATTTACAACTGCATTTGGGATCGTTTGAAGCCGCATTTAAACTGCATTTTGGAAGTTCAAACTCGGGGCTCTTTATCAGTCCATTATATGAAGAAAACTCCTAAAATGTTTTCCTCAAAAAACATAATTTCTTTACGACTGAAGAAAGAAAGACATGAACATCTTGGATGACAAGGGGGTGAGTACATTATCTGTAAATTGTAGTTCTGGAAGTGGACTTCTCCTTTAAGCCACTGCTTATTGAGTTATTCCAATGTAGTATGTTTTATTTTAACTTCCAGAACTGCTTTAGTATTAAAGGGTCACACCAAAGGGAATTAATCTCTCCAACAGAAAACACTTGCCTAAAACGCTTCATTTGTAGTCCTAGCATTATTTCCATGACTTAGCTACATCACTATTTTACACATTTGCATTAAGTCTGCCCACTAGTTACTTTGGCTTTTCAGAAAAGTGGGCTTAAAGAGACAGGAGTGTTTCAGACAGAGGGTGAAAAGAGGTGCTGCTAAAATGCAAAGTATAAGAAAAACATTAAATTACGTCAATGTATTCTAGCAGACCTCAAAAATAAAATTAAACTATAAAAGGTAGTTGTTCACCTTGAATGGCCACTGTTGGCTTCCAGAACATGTCCGAGTTCTTCAGTAGCTGACTCTTGTCTCTGTTGACTGCGATGATTTTGCTCTGTCTGTTCAACACTCTTCCATAACTCAGTCTGAAATCACACACTGTACCTATGCACCAAAACACACACATTTAGGAGCAAGCACTAGCCTTTCTTTTTTACTTTTCAGAAATGTATTGATTGACTTTTTCAGCCACGGAAATCACAATTTAGAAAGTTCACTAATATTTCCAGACTTTCCAAACATACAGAGTATGTGTATGTAGAACATTTATTCCATTTGTAGGAGTAATTATTCCAACTGTTCAGTAGGTGGCGATGTTTCCCACCTGCCAGCAGCACAAGATCAGCATCTTTTAGGGCATCTCTCCTGTTTTGTCTGATGTGCAATGGACTGTTCTTTCCCAGCATCCCTCGGGACATTCCACCCAGGAAGCAGGGAATGCCTAAAGATTCTAAGGCCTTTCTGTAACAGAAGCATAGAAAAAAATCTTCAAATCTGACTCAAAATTGACTTTAGGCATGAGTTATGGGTACTTTTGATCGATCATGTAAATCACTGGTTGTTGTTGTTTTGGACTTGGAAACCAAATGCATTTTAGATCGATGTAATCTATTTACAGTACCAAAATACAAAAGTCAAATGTCTGGACACACTTACTGAATTTATGTTTCTTAGGATCTTAGAAAACATTCTGGTCTAGAGATTTATGCAGAAATATATGAATTTATGTCATTTTGTAGATATATTTACACAGCTGTGCCCTGGTATTATTTAATCATTTTAATATGCTTTAAAAGGACAAATTACAGAGTGGGAAGCGAAGCTGACACACATAATCTTTTTAATACTGTTTTACAACATCTCAGGGTGCATTTCTTAAATCTAGCCAAGGATTGTGACACCATAGACAAAATATAAGATGGAGCACATTTTAGTTCACTACATAATTCTCATACTTCATTTGCTATCTCATACTTTTTACGTTTTTGAGCAGGTGCGTCCACATGTCTGACTGGCAATGTATGAATTCATTTATATCAGTATTATATCAGTTGTAGTGGGAAAATCTGGACTGGTGACTCAAAGGTCAGAGGTTCACAGACGTGAAAATGCAACCTCTTAACTTTTCAATGAACATCTGAAGAGATGGCTACTCAATTTACCTGATATCATCTGCTGGTGTAGGGGGTAAAGTTGCCTGACTGCCTAACAGTATGACAGGTTTCTTGGCTCTGCTCACCAATTCCACACACCTTTGAACCTAGGAAGAGTAAAGGGTTAAGAGCCACTCGAGGGCAATATCTTATCTTCTGTACTTGGAGCAAAATCCACATTTCAACACTTCTCCTACAGCTCTGAGCTTTCTTTCCTGGGGATGGTTGCATAAAGGTTTAGACTAGTCTTACAAGCTAGTCATTGCTCTTGGCTAACTGCTAGTTTGTCAGACTAGTTCTTAAGACAAAGTCTTAAAATGCAGGCTAAGTTTATGCAACTGGCCCCTGGTCTACTTTACGTAATGTGTTATATTGAGGCTCGATTATGATGAAAGAATCTTGATCATTATCATGATCAGTTGCATCTACAGTACATCTAACTTCCAATACAATATATACCACAACAGAGTAGACAAGTTTCACCTCATCATCTGTGGCGTGTGGGATGTGAACAGGAAGTGGGGACAGATCACGTGTCTCCCAAGCTCCAGCAAACAAGTTTGATAAATGATTCCGGAGATACCTATGGGATGACAAGAACGACAATTGTTTCAGTCATGCTAAAGACAGTTATTAAAAAAAACCTCACTTATCATTTAATAACAAAGTCATGTGCAAGAATTATAGTATGTGAATAGGGAGAAATGCTTATACCATGCAATGATTTTCCCCATCAGGCCTTTGGGAGTGTTTTTAGGTGCAAACTCTTTTTCCACCACATGGTAAGGGTACATTGTGTCTATGGGAAACTCTATAAACACTGGGCCTGTGAAGAGAAAAATCAAAGAAATACTGTAGAATTATACTCACAGAATTACAAAAATTGCTCATTTACAAATAGCTATATAATTCATAAATGCAATTCAATTTGCTTACTGATGGATAAAACCAAAAAAATTACATAATTTGTACTGTAGTTACATACCTAAAAATTCTGGATTGGTGAAAAAGGTGATTATTAACTTATTTCTGCATTTACATTTATTTATTTAGCAGACGCTTTTATCCAAAGTGACTTACAATTGGGGAATGCATCAAGCAATTCATCCTAAAGAGGCAAATTGACATACAAAGTGCTCATAATACCATATATCTGGCATTGTTCAGATAAGTACAAGCTAGAAAGGGAGGAATAAGAAAAGAGTAGAACAAAGATTTTGTGTCTAATAAAACAAAAACATATTAAAAATTAAAAATGATTGAAATCAGGATTTTTTTTTGGAGGAAATTCTCATAGAAGTACATGTTTGGAAGCAACATGGTTTTGAAACATATTCCAATGTTTATGGCAAGATCCCAAACTATGAAATAAACAAATAAACAAGTTTGGACCAAAAAAATATTTTAAAAATGCTTAACCTCACATTTCAGCATTTAAACCATTGTTTATGAAGAGAAGAAAATGTACACAGTGCCTTCAGTGTATTCAAAACCCTTCATTTTGTTATGTTGCAGCCTTATGTTAAACTGCTTTAACTTTTTTTCCCACATCAATCTACACTCCATACACCATAATGACAAAGTAAAAAGCAGTTTGTAACAACTGCATATTTCTAATTTATTAGAAATACAAAACTGAAATGATTCCATTTCATAAGTATTCATACCCTTTTCTGGGACACTTGAAATTTAGCTCAGGAGCACTTGTAGATGTTACTACACTTTGAGTGTAATTAACCTGTGGCAAATTCAATTGAATGGATATGATTTGGAAAAGCACACGTCTCAATAAACGGTCTAACAACTGAAAATGCATATCAGAGCAAAAACCAAGTTCTGAGGTCAAAAGAACTGCCTGTAGAGCACAGAGAGAGGATTGCATCAAGCTACAAATTTGGGGAAGAGTTCAGAAAAAATTCTGCTGCACTGAAGGTTCACAGAAGCATATAGCCTCCATTATCTATAATGGAAGAAGTCTGAAACAGCCAGTACTCTTCCCAGAGCTGGCCTCCTGGCCAAACTGAGCAATTGATGGAGAACGCCTTTGATTTGACTGGCGACAAAGAAGCTCTAGTTGAGCTCCATGATTATACTGTATACGCAGATGGGAGAAACCCACAGAAGGACAAACATCACTGCAACACTCTACCGATTTGGTCTTTAATGGCGGTGTGGCCAAACTCAGTCGCTGTGTAGACACATGAAAACCAACTTGGAATTTGCAATTTAGTGCCTGAAGAACTCTCGGACTGTGAGAAACAATATTCTCTGGTCTGATGAACCTCAATTCCAAGCATCATGTTGGAAGGAAACCAGGCACTGCTCATCACTTGCAGAGTACCATCCCAAAAGTGCTGGTAGCAGCCTCATTCTGTGGGGCTGTTTTTCAGTAGCAGGGACTGAGGGACTCGTCAGAGGAGAAGGAAAGCTCAATGTACCAAAATATAAAGATAGCCTTAATGAAAGCCCAGTCTAGAGCATTCAGAACCTCAAACTGGACAGAAGGTTCACCTTCCAACAGGACAATGACCCTAAACACACAGAAAGAGTGGCTTATAGACAACTCTGTGAATGTCCTTGAGTGGCCCTGCCACAGCCTGGGCTTGAACGCAATCAAACATTTCTGAAGAAACCTGAAAATGTGCGCCTGCCCCTATCTAAGCTGACAGAGCTTGAGAGGTGAAGAGGTTAGGTGAAGAATGGCAGATAATTGCCAAATGCTGATGTGCAAAGCTTATCGCATCATTCCCAAAAAGACTTGAGGCTGTAAAGGTGCTTCAACTAAGTACTGAATTAAGGGTATGAATACTTATGCAATATACTTATTTCAGTTAATAAATTGGCAAAGTTGTCACAACTTTGTTTTTTGCTTTGTCATTATGGTGTATGGAGTGCAGATTGATGTGGAGGAAAAAAAAAGTTATTTTAAGCAGTTTAACATAAAGCTGCGACATATAAATTAAGGGGTATGAATACTTTTGCAAGACACTGTATATAGCAAAAAGTTTGCAGCTATGAGTACATTCCAGCGCAACTATACCTGGTGTGCCAGACTGTGCGATGGCCAAGGCTTTTCTGACAGTGGGAACAATTTCTCTCACAGTTCTCACTGATGCACAGAATTTACAGAGGGGTTTGAAGAGGGACATTTGGTCAATATCCTGCAGTGCACCTCTACCCTGCAAAAGAAACCATCAGAAATAATATTAATGACGATTATGTTGCAGGCGACACCCAACAATTATTTCTCTGAAATTTAAGCCTGTTCAAACAAAAGACGATAACTGTAACTATCAAGTTGGAATAATCATATTTATCATTGTCTGTGACGTTTGAGTGCTTCCATGCAATGTAAGTCAAACATGTCAGTTACCAAACAGTCATACAGGTTTGAAATAAGATGAGGTGAGTAAATGATTGGAAAATACCCTTTTTGGGTAAATGATTTTTTTTTAATGATTTTTAAAATCATCTCTGCTATCATAGTTCAAGGCTGGTTCCTTAATAATCTCTCCTGAGTTAAGATAAAGTCCAGTGTTTACACAAGACACAGATAGAAATATGAAGAAAAGATACGGCAGTTACTAAGGTCTAAGCCAACCAGAGCAGAGAGCAAATATGCAGGTGACAATGTGCATAAGTGCATGTGACTTTTAGTCTGACCTGTAGGAGAGTAGCAGCAGCACCGCCAATCAGAAGCAGCGGTGATTCGGCCATCTGTGCATTCTTCACCGCAGTCACTGTATTCGTCAGTCCCGGCCCCGCTGTCACCGCAGCCACACCGACTGTACCTATATCAGCAAAATGAAAGATCATCAGCTTCTCCTACATTTTCTAAAATGATGTGTCCACTTTTCTGATTCAGTCTTACCGGAAAGTCTTGCTACGGCATCGGCAGCAAATACAGCTGTGGCCTCATGGCGTGTGTCGACGATGCGGATGCCTAGTTTTTCACAGGCCACCAGGACGGGTGAGATGTGTCCTCCCGCCAATGTAAAGACGAATTTGACCCCATGAGAACGCAAAACCTCCGCCACGCTCTCTCCTCCATGTCGAGGGCTCTGTCTCTCTGTCTGGTAATGATAAACATCAAAGTTGCAATGAAACGGAAGTACCAACAGATCTTTTCATATTGTAATGTACACACTGTAAAAAAATAAATAAATTGTACATAAAGATTATTGGAGCATGTTTTACAAAAAAAATAATACTTCAAAAGTTAGTGCACCCAAAAATTAAAATTCTGTCATTATGTACTCACCCTCATGTTGTTCCAAACCTGTAAGATCTTTGTTCATCTTCAGATTGTTTATCCTTGCTGCCTATGGAGGGTTAGAAGGTTCTCCAATTTCATCAAAAATATCTTAATTTGTGTTGCAAAGATGAACGAATGTCTTACAGGTTTGCAATGACATGAGAGTGAGTAATTAATGACAGAATTTTCATTTTTGGGTGAACTATCCCTTTAATGCAATTTGTTACTTGCTCTTTTTTGGTAAATATTTGTTACATTTATTTAAGTGATAATTGTATATATTATAATATAATTTTTCTTTCACTGTATCCAAGTCCAATGGATAATTGGGAAAAAAAAATATGACGGGACTTGGTTTTATGCATCAGTTGTTAATTGGATGTTGAAATGTAGGCGCTGCAATCAAAAAGGGAGGCAGGTGAATGTGAGCGTGTTGGAGCAGGTTTAAGTGATGATTTAGAAAAGTCCTGCATGCATCACCAAAGAGAAAACTGTCATTTTCATTGCAAGGTACAGTTATGCTATTTTGAACATTATGAGGTCCAAAAGGATCACAAGAAGATCTACAACACACATTTGTAAAATAGATGCATGCATTTAAAAAATATTTGAATTTTCATTTCATGACGACTTTAATGATTATTGCAGCATTTGTCAGATCAGGCTTAAAGGAGAAGTTCACTTCCAGAACAAAAAAATTTACAGATAATTTACTCACCCCCTTGTCATCCAAGATGTGCATGTCTTACTTTCCTCAGTTGTAAAGAAATTATGTTTTCTGAGGAAAACATTTTAGCATTTTTCTCCATTTAGTGGACTTCTATGGTGCCCCTGAGTTTAAACTTCCAAAATGCAGTTTAAATGCAACTTCAATCGCAGCTGAGGAATAAGTGTCTTATCTAACAAAAAAAAAAAATCAGTCATATTTATATACTTTTTATATACTTTATAACCTCAAATGCTCATCTTGTCTAGGCCTGCGTGTACTCTGTGTATTCCAGTTCAAGACAGTGTAGGTTGAAAACTCCCATCTCATTTTCTCCTCCAACTTCAAAATCTTCCTAAATCGCTACAGAAGCACCGACCCAGTATTTACAAAGTGAACGTGCAAAGAAGATCAAACGCCCTTTACAAAAGAAAGGTAAAACAGCAGTGTAGGACGATTTTGAAGTTGGAAAAGAAAATGAGATGGGAGTTTTACGACAAACCCTAACTGTCTTGAACTGGAATACACATAGTTCTTGCAGAGCTATACAAGATGAGTCGTTGAGGTTAAAAAGTATATAAATTGTAAAAAAAAATTAGAAAATAACCGATTGTTTCACTAGATAAGACCCTTTTTCCTTGGCTGGGATCATTTAGAGACCTTGAAGCTGCATTTAAACTGCATTTTGGAAGTTCAAACTTTGGGGCACCACAGACGTCCACTATATGGAGAACGTTCCTGAAATGTTTTCCTTAAAAAACATAATCTTGGATTACAAGGGCCTGAGTAAATTATCTGTAAATATTTGTTCTGGAAGTGAACTTCTCCTTTAATGGATCAGTTGATCTTTTTCAAAAACTATGAATAATTAGTTCATGGATCAGATCGATTTGATTTTTTAATTCAACTCACTGACTCAACTCACTCGCAGAAGTTAGCAATGAGCAGTGAGCAATTTAATTTCAGTTCTCACACAAAGCTATCATTTGACTTATGAAAAATGTAATGCCAGTCTAATCTTACTGTGTTCCTCTGAACTGTGTTCCTGGTTAGTGCACAGACACTCATTACCAGTTTTACTTGTTTTACTTGGAGTTACTTGTACTTAATCCTTACAAATCAAACTAATATGCTGTTATATGAATCTCTGAAAATGCAATACAAATGCTTAATAGGTGCAAAATTGTTAGGTTGGAGTCTGGCCAGATTATTAGAGCATCACAGCACCTTTTGTTTTGTGGGGAAAAAAATAGATAAACAATAACCCAATTTCTGCTGTTGTTGTTATGCAGGAGTCGTACGCATGTACAACTGAAACACATACAATCCTCCTGCAAAACTGTGCTTCTGCACTTTCTTGCTTACAATTATTGCATAGTTATTAAACATGGCATGACTGCTATGTAGTAAGCAATCTGAATGAAAACTAGGTGAAGGTGTCAAACTGTTGTGAAACAGATAGATAGATAGATAGATATCAAACTGTGTTGAGAAAAGTTCATTATAGTGCAGTTTTGTTACAGTGTTTCATACCTTATGAAATAGTTGGTAAAGTAAACCCAGTTTATAAGCTGCAAAGATCACACCCCCAAGGGCAGCACCCAGAGAACAGCCCAAAACCACAGAAATGTCCATCACTGTGGGTTGGAGCTTTACGACCTTATGTCCACCTGTCCTGCTAGAAACCTGTCCAGCAAAAGCAGGAAAACAAACAAATAAGCAAGCCTCTTACAGTGTCGTGGAGTTCAAAGTTGACTTTTACCGTGGACAAATGGCGAGACGTAGGTCATTATTCAACACGCTGTCATGTCTGATTTTGTTATAGCCTCGTTAAGGTCAAACAACACTGTACCTGCCAGCTCTTCCTCCCCTGCTGCAGTTGCCGCTGAGGCCGATGAATGCACTCCTATTGACTGCGTTAGTAACACAAACAAAAAGCACTGAATGGACCGACTGAGAGAGTTACGCAATATGCGGAAAAACTGCTCCGGTAGTTGAGTAATTGTGTGTACT
The DNA here is from genome assembly GCA_012976165.1 of Labeo catla. NCBI lineage: Eukaryota > Metazoa > Chordata > Actinopteri > Cypriniformes > Cyprinidae > Labeo > Labeo catla. The sequence goes on along the minus strand of VONZ01001358.1, from coordinate 65,236 downwards.
TGCACATTCAGCGCTCTCAGTTGATTCACTTTGTGAATAGCAGGTTGCGCCATTACGTGATTGACAGCGCAGTCATCCAATCGGAGGCTGAAACGTATTCTGTTACTCTAGAAACCACCACCAGGAAATTCATGGCGAGTATTAATAATTAGTTATTTAAAAAAAAAAAAACTGGTTATTTGTTTGTTTTTTAATTTAAAATTGTTTTGTTAAAAATGTATTTTTAAATTTATTTAAATTTAACGGTATCGATGTAGGTGACACGTATAAAACAGAAATGACCTTTGCTCTAATAATGTTGAACAAAAGAACTTTGACAGCTGCCTATCACTCAGTATAACAGGAGTGTCACCTTTAGACATATACTGCACGTTACACAGCCATCTGTAATCATTGTTGGGGAAAGTTACTTTTAAAAGTAATGCATTACAATTTTGCGTTACTCCCTAAAAAGTGTTAATTTATTTTGAATAATTATTGCTTATTAATATGATTGAATTGGATCATCAAAGGTCAGCAGCTAAACTGAGATTAAAATACATAAAAGATATTTGTATTATTTAACATATTTAATTATTGCAGGTTTGCATCATGTTCTGAGTTGCATTTAACTGTTTTTATTAATTTTGAGGAAAACTTTCAATTTAAAGCTTTCAATTAATAAATAGGGGGAAAAAAGTAACTGGTGTTACTTATTTAAAATAGTAACAAATATTTTCTTGTAAATTAAAAAATAATGTGTTACTTTACTAGTTACTTTAAAAAAATAATCTGATTACATTACTTGCGTTACTTGTAATGCGTTATCCCCAACACTACTTATTAGTATGAAAACATAAAGAATGTTTGTGTTATTTACTTCTGAACTTACTCCCGAGTTGTCAGAGCTGTCAGTCAATAAAAGAGAAAACAAAAACACTCAGATATTTTCTTGTAAATGAAAAAGTAATTCGCTACTTTACTAGTTCCTTGAAAAAGTAATCTGATTCTGTAGCTCGCGACACTACTTGTAATGCGTTATCCTCATGCCGTGTAGTGTAAAAAAAATTTGATTTGATATTTTTGTAATGAATCATCCTCATGCCATGTAGTGTAAAAAAGTAATATTTGATATTTATAAGTCTTTTCTAAACAACTACTTAGGGTAGTCTGAATAAGGCTGTTAAACAGATAAGTTAATCATAGGGTATTTTTAGATCACACCTCCACAACAGAAATATACGATCTGGCCCCGTGCACCAGATCCTGTCAGAAAATATTTGACTGGTAACAGAACAACTAGTCAGCAAATTTGTCTAATGCCCAAAACCCGTTAACTGCAATTCTTGTCTGGTACCTAAAACTGTATTAACAGTGTTTTATCAGCCAAGAAATTGAGTGTGTGAATCCAGAAAAGAGCAGAAGCAAGAGACGTTATGATGATAAAAAAAGGAGCAGTTTATTGATATTCCAGTGCTCAGACTTCATCTGACCAGCACAAATCCAGTAAGTGTTATTACAGTACAAGTAATAGAAATGGTAAGTTACTGCTTCACAACATGCTGTGATGTTAAAAACTTGAAATGGAGACAAATATTTCTTAAAACCAGGTTCCTACTAAGAACCCTTAGATCATTCATTTTCTCCTCTTGATTATATAAAAACATTAGATTACATAGACTGATTAAATGCAGGCCAACTTCCATAATTATCATCAAAAACATACTTTGAAAAATTCGGGTGATTCGGCCGTACTTTTCCCTTCAAAAGAACAGGTCACTTCTGTCATACCACAAAACTTCTGTCAATTAGCGAAATGTGTCTCTGACTGTTGTCTTACACAGTGATTTGACAAAGCAAATTGACACTCTTATGGCAGTGTGTTATGTCTAGCATGTTCTTTTATTTTAGAGAATCATGTTGCAATTAACGTGTTGTCCTTATTTATATTACCCATGGTTAGTTACAGTTAATACAGCTAGTACAGACGGAATATTAAAAGGCAAGACACCACAAGCAATTTTTTTATGCAATCGTTTTTTAGGTTTTTTCGGGCTATTTTGCTTCCATTGAAGTATTCATTTTATTGCATATTATCTTTACTCTGTCTGGTTTAAATTATAATACATATGTTTAAAGGGTATGTTTTTTCTCTCCTGCACTGAGCCAAAATTCTCCACTTTTATGTGCAAAACATTTTATGTTGTTACAAATGTTTTATTTCTGTTTATATTCTGAAGGTCTTTACAGTTTTCTGTATATATCATTAGCCTCATTTATATAATATTTTATTCTTAAAAACATGTTTAAATTCCCTTTTTTCTTGCTTTTGACATTTTCTGATTTATGAACTGATAAAAAGAGATTGATCTAAATTCTGTAAAACCTCTAAAAACTCTAAAACATCAAGATAATTAAACCAGAATTTTAAGACTACTGTTCTGGAAATGTATGCACATTATTTAATCAAATCATGTCTCATTTGCATATTTAAACATATTTCAGAAAACCTGAAATACAAAATAGTTGTATTAACTTAATATGATTAATCATCTGAGGAAGTCTATTGCTAAATCTTTACTCTTTTCACTTGTGATGTCTTGCTTTAAGTAATTCAAGTTCAGATTTGTTTTGATGGATGTGAGCCTAAGATTCATTGTAAAGCTGCAGGTGTGTTTTCACAACAGGGTGCAAAACAGTTGTGTAGACACGTCCACTGTCTTGCCATATTCCGGATTTTCAGCAAATTGGATTGTTTCTGCAGCTTTGAGTTCCTCAAACACAATAATCTAGATGATCAAAAGGCGAGAAAAGATTGACATGTATTACAATGCAGATATTTAAAGGAAGGCACAGTATTGATTAATGCAGAATAAAATGTCTAGAACAAGTGTAGGCATGAATGACGGCTTTTGCCATACTTCACCACAGTCAAATCCTTATTTGCCTTCATATTTACATGCAGTTACTCACCTCATTATTTCCACTCTTGAGCCAGGGAGCAGGAAGATAGAGGGCATTCTGAGGACCAATCGACCAGTGGCGTCCAAGATTTTGCCCGTTCACAAAAACCACTCCTTTACTCCAGTTCTGCCAACAATACAGAGCAACTGTGTCATCTGTGTTTTACGGCTATGAGGAAACATGTCGGTCAAGGATAAAAAGAAAATGTGAGGAAATAAAACTGCAGAAATTTGCGGCATACTTACTGGCAGCTTCACAAATGTATCTGTGGGCTGATCCACTACCAGGGATCCTCTGAAAAACGCAGGGTAGGTGGGCTTCGTACCGACAGGCGTCCATTTCTGGGACTGCAGTCTAAGAAAAATTTAGAGATTGAAAAAAAATGTTCAATTTGCTGAAATTTACTCTCAGGCCATCAAAAATGCAGATGTGCTTGCTCTTCATCCAAACAGATTTCGAGAAATTTAGCATTACTTCACTTGTTCACCACTGAATCCTCTGCAGTGAATGGGTGCCATCAGACTGAGAGTCCAAACAGCTGATAAAAAACATCATAGTACAAGCAATCCACGTTTCTAGTAAACAAATCATCACTAAGACGTTTTTAACTTAAAAACATTGCTTCCAACTAAAATACAAGCCCTCTATCCATAATACTGCTTTCAAGTCATGTCATCTGAATCATGAGAGAAATATGAACAGATTAAACACTTTTTACAAGAGAAAACAGTCCAAAACAGACTGTATAAACAAATACCTTGGTAGATTTCAATGTGAGAGAACAATTATTTTGGATTATGGACTGGTTATTTTGGCTAAAAGCAATGGTTTAAGGTCAAAATGCCTTAATGATGGATTTGCTTCTTACAAACATGTCATTTTCACTTCATAAGATGTTAACTGATGGACTGGAGTGGTGTGGAATACTTGTGGATTTATGTGATGTTTTTATAAGTTGTTTGGACTCTTGTTCTGACGGCACCCATTTACTCCAAAGGATCCATTGGTGAGCAAGTGATGTAATGCTACATTTCTCCAGATCTGTTGCAGTGAAGAAACAAACTTATCTACATCATGAAAGTAAATTGTCAGCAATTTTTAATTTTTGGGTAAACTATTTCTTACAATTTCGTCCTATGCTTTTAAAAACTATCAAACGTGAGTATTGTTTACCATAATAATGTTTTTAGAATAATAATGAGTAATTGATAGGTTTTAAACGGTGTGGGTGTAAACAGTTACTAAGTAATTAATTACTGTAATTTGATTATTTTTCCCTTGCAAAAGTAAAGGGATTTCTTTTATTTTTCTGTAATTTAATTATAGGTACTTCTTATGTAATTGAACTTAATACAGACTGTAGAACATTTATATACAATACAATAGTGGATTTAACATCAAAAGTTAAAGTCTAACCTTAAAATGCACACTTTTTATGTACCCTTCTCAGTTTACTTTGGTTATGTACTCTTCTCACAAAATACTTTGGTGCGTTAATAAGAATACTGGTAATACTTTAGTGTCCAGTTCTCACTATTAACTAGTTATTAGCATGATTTTTACTGGGATATCGTTGTTTCTTATTACGTAAAAAGCACATATTTATGTCTTATTCTGCAAGACCTTATTCTAAATACTTAATCCTACCCAATTCCTACCCTTAACAAAATTACTGCTGTAAGTGAAGCTGGATAATGAATGATTCGCGTGAACATAGACAGATATATGTAGATCGGGAGGCGCATTCCCTTCACAAACAAATGTACCTTAATCTACTGCATCTTCAGCGGCTCAGATGTCGGGAGTAAATGACGACCACTACGTTCATCATTACATCCAGCAACACAACACCTCAATCGCTCAATCGGAGATATTCTTGTCTAGCTTACATCCCTGCTTCAGCATCGAAACAAGGAAAGTTACTGGACTGTGACAGCTGGTCTAAGGTAAGAGCTCATGTCAAACAACTATAGTGGGAGCGGCCTCTGTTGGTGTGACGCCACACCGACAGGCATCTGAGAACGGCTCGATTTGAAAAAGGGGATATTATTTTTACAAATTTATTAAAAACCACTGCATGGATTTTTATCATTATAGGGAAGATTTGTACATACACTGCCAACACACATTAATGTTCAAACAACATTAAAAAGTGAACTTAGCATCCGATGACCCCTTTAAGGCAAGTCATTTCACTCGGCGGCCATCTTTGAAACGCCTTTAGGGCATGCAAGTGCAGCTCCTACCTATTTGAATGGGGAAACATCAAATTCTCCAAAACTGTTTACCAAGCTTACGATAAAATTGCATATTTGAAATCACCAATGAAATTTGACAACAAACTGCCTCATAAATATAGTTCCTTATGTCCCAATAGCGTTTAAAAAAGGTTATTTTTAAAGCAAGATCAGCCAGTGCGCATGCGCAGTACGAAGCGCACGTCTCATAACGCCGACTGGGGCTTCTAACGGCAATTGTAGTGACGCGCTAACTTTACTAGTCAACGATTGGCTCTTTCAATAAGAAGGCGGGGCTTCGCAGCCATAATGAGCGTTGCATCTTTCCCCTTTCAAAACAATATTAGTGACAAGTCTTGGGTATTCTATAGTCTTTGGTATTAATAAGCAGTAATTAGTAGTGTATTGAGCCAAAAGTCATAGTTAATCGTTAGTTAATAGTGAGAACTGGACACTAATCTAAAGTGTGACCAGAATAATGTATGTAGTCATGTATTATTTATTTGAAAGAATTAAAAGAACCGTTTCATGTCTATCCTTGTATCATTAACTTGCCAGGGTTGATATAGTATTTAGAAAGTAATTATTAATATGTAATTAAATACTTTTTGGAGAAAGTAATTTGTACAGTAATCTAATTTCACAGTTGAAGATGTAATTAGTAACTAGTAATCAATTCCTATTCTGGACTTAACCCAACACTGGTTGTAAACACAGAAGGATTGAAAAAAGGATGACATTCTCATTCATTTCACATGTAGCAATTATATCTTGAGTAAGTACCAAAGGTAAGGCATGATACCAGTTCTTAAACCCCAGGTAAACCAGTTATGCCAGTATCTCCTGCAACTGAAGTTACCCGGTTCAGTTTAGCACTACAAACACACAACACAGAGGTAAATACTCCGAATGAACCTGTTTATGAAACTGCTCTTCATATCCAAACAGTACATGGTGAACTTTTTTAGAGGGACATTGTCCAAAGTTATATCTCCAACAAGACCTGTGTGGATAAACATAACAATGATCAAGTATGTTGGTATGGTCACTACACTCCAGCTCATATCTATTATAGTATAGTGAGATGCAATATTTGTCAATACATGCAAAACCAGATGCAAAACCACGTCAATATTTGATCATTTTTACTACACTGTTATTACACCTTTCTGTTGGTTGGCAAGGGCTGGACCATAGTTCACTCGTCCACAGTTCTCCACAAGCAAACTCAAGGTCCTCTCATTCTATAAACAGTCGTTAGGAAAATGCACATGTATTATTCATAAAATGTAATTAGCACAACATTATATTAATACATTTCAGAAAAAAGAATGAAATCAAAGACAAAAAAATGTGTTCAAAAATATGTTTTATTATGTGTTATGTGTTATTATTATGCAATAAAAATACATTTATTTTAGTTTGAGGTTTGTTTGGCAAGATTAGTTTAATTACCTTTGTGTAAAACTTTAATATACCAACAGTGCATCATATTTACCTTACTAGGAGATATTTTAACCTTCTGTGTTTTATTGTCCAAAACACCGATGAGTTCTCTGTCAATAAACACCTTCAAAAATACAAATTAGAATTCAGTTAATTTAATTTGTTCTTTATTGTCACCCATAATAACCTTTATAGAGGCCAAGATTGATAGTAAAAAGGTCTTACTAGAGCTCTGTCACGAACGTTGCTCTTTGAGTTGAGTTCTCCACCTGAATAAATGTCAGTCTGATAGAGCGTATATCCATACGACTGACCATTGTTGTGGTTTACTGGCAGGTTCTCCATGCTGACAGGATCATCAGCTTTGAAAGGCTATAGAACAAATGGTTTTAGTCATTTTGGGAACACTTCTTTGTGTGTCCACTTCCAGAACAACAATTTACAGATAATGTACTCACCCCCTTGTCATCCAAGATGTTCATGTCTTTATTTCTTCAGTCGTAAAGAAATTATGTTTTTTGAGAAAAACATTTCAGGATTTTTCTTCATACAATGGACTGATATGGTGCCCTGATTTTGAACTTCCAAAATACAGTTTAAATGCGGTTTCAAACGATCCCAAATGCGGTTGTAAACAATCCCAGCCAAGGAAGAAGGGCCTTATCTAGCGAAACAATCGGTTATTTTCATTAAAAAAACACAGTTTGAATACTTTCTAATCTTAAATGCTTGTCTTGTCTTGCTCTGCCTGAACTCTGTGTATTCTGGCTCAAGACAGTTAGGGTATGTCGAAAAACTCCAATCGTATTTTCTCCCTCAACTTCAAAAATCATTTCAAAATCATACTACATCACTGCAGAAGTACCGACCCAGTCCATGCAAAGTGAACATGCAAAGAAGATCAAACACCCTTAACAAAAAAGGTAAAACAGTGATATAGGACGATTTTGAAGTTGAGGAAGAACATGAGATGGGAGTTTTTCGACATACCCTAACTGTCATGAACTGAAAAAAACAGAGGTCAGGAAGAGCAAGACAAGCGTTTGACATTAAAAAGTATATAAATTGTATTACTTTTATGAAATTAACCAATCGTTTCGCTAGATAAGACCCTTCTTCCTCGGCTGGGATCTTTACAACCGCATTTGGGATCGTTTGAAGCTGCATTTAAACTGCATTTTGGAAGTTCAAACTTGGGGCACCATATCAGTCCATTATATGGAGAAAAATGCTGAAATGTTTTTGTCAAAAAACAATTTCTTTACGACTGAAGAAAGAAAGACATGAACATCTTGGATGACAAGGGGGTGAGTACATTATTAATGATAAAACTGTGTATACTGGGTCAGTATTTTCTATTTATTATTATTAGGATTAACCCCTTGAGATGTACCATCTCGTTTTCGAGGGGGTCCCAGAACACAATGCAATACAATCACAACATAAAACAAAACAAAACACACATTAACGATACATCTTTAAACAACACTAAACACAAATGATAAAAAAAAAAAAAAAGCACCACAAAATGATTAACTAGCCATTAAAAGCTAGTAACAAATATACAACAAAACACCTAATACAAAATACACTATACACTGATCAGTGGATCCAATACACAAAAGAAAAAAAACAAAAAAAACAAAACAAAACAACAGTACCATTTTCAACAATAACATGTACAAACCAAAGCAAACTGTGAAAACAAAGTTTGCTTAAACATCTTAAATGATGTAATAGTTCGAATATACGCAGGTAAATTGTTCCAATCAATAGGGGCTTTAAACATAAAAGCTTTTTTACCAATTATTTTTTTAACACGAGGAACAAAGAAATAGGTCTGGACAGAATGTCTAACTCGATAATTTGAAGAAAAAGGTACAAAATATTGTTGTAAATAACTAGGATAGTTAAAATAAATACATTTGAAAAGAAATAGAAGCCAATGAATATGTCGTCTTGTATGCAAAGATGGCCACTGGAGTGCATCATACATTATACAATGATGAGTATTAAAAGAACATCCCAAAACAAATCTGCAAAGTCTATTATATACTGTATTGAGTAGCGCAAGATCTAATTTTGATGCAGATTGATAAACAACATCACAATAATCAAAAATTGGAAGTATAAGTTGAGAAGCAAGTTTCTTACGAACACTATATGAAAAACAATATCTAGATCGATGTAATGTACTAATTCCAAAATTAATTTTACGTAGAATATGATTAATATGTGATTTAAATGAAAGTTCAGAATCAAGCCATACTCCAAGGTATTTGATAGTATCAACTTTAGGCAAAGAAGTACCGTCTTTACATGATATAACACAGGAATTACTTTTAGATTTAAGTTTCTGTTTAGAACCAAAAATCATAACATAAGACTTAGTTTTATTAAGTACTAATTTATTGTCCAAAAGCCAATCTTGTAAAATATTAAAATCATACTGAAGAGATAACTGAATTTGTAAAATATCAGAGTTAGATACATATATGACGGTGTCATCGGCATAAAGTTGAACTTTACAATTATTGGAAATTAACGGTAAATTATTAACATAAATAGAAAAAAGAAGTGGTCCTAGTATTAAACCTTGGGGCACGCCTCTTTATTGAACCAAAAGGTCTGACTTACTCCCATTTAATACTATGCACTGTTTTCTATTATGCAAATATGAATTAAACCACCTAGTTGCATTTTCGGATAAACCAATAGCATGAAGTTTATCTAAAAGTAAATATCGATCAACTAAATCAAAGGCTTTGGATAAATCAAGAAAAATCGCACCTGTGAGTTTACCATCATCAGCAGCTGAAAACACATCATTAGTAAACTTAAGCAGTGCAGTAGTTGTAGAATGATTGGACCTAAAGCCAGATTGATATGGTGATAAAATATTATTAATACTTAAATAATCTGAAAGTTGTTTATATATTAGTTTTTCAAAAACTTTAGATATTGAACATATTATAGATATAGGTCTGTAATTATTAAGTTCAAGTACATCACCTCCCTTGTACAATGGCGTAATACGTGCACATTTCCAAATAGCAGGCAACTCACATGTGGACAAAGACAAATTAAATAACTCAGCAAGTGGATACATAAGAATATGAGAGGATAATTTAAGGAACTTATTTTCAATACCATCCAATCCAACGCCACTAGTCCCACTTAATTCATTAATAGCATCCTGAACTTCGATAGGTGAAATCAACCTAAAATTAAAAGAACTACTACAAGATAAATTATCATAAATAGTACCAGTATTCAAATAAGAGTCAGATACTAAAGTAGAAGAAGCTAATGAAAAATACTGATTAAATGACTGAGCAATCGATAAAGAATCATGTAATACTGTATTGTTATCTCTAATTTGATTAATTGAATGTTTATCTGAGGTACTGAATAAGTTTTTAATTTTATTCCAAAAATATTTAGAGTTCTTAAAATGCTGAGAAAGACCTTCTTTATAATAAGTAGATTTGCATTTCGTACTTTTGTCTTACTCAAGTTTCTCAACTGTCTATAAACTTCCCAATCAGCATTACTTCTTGTCTGACGAAATACTGACCATGCTTTATCCCTTTGCCTAAAGAGACTAAGAAGTTCAGAACTGATCCAAGGGAGATGACTACCCCTAACCCTAATAGTTTTCCAGGGAGCATGCTTGTCCACAACATTAATAAATTCTGTATAAAAAAAATCCCAAGCATCTTGTACATCAGGAATTAAATAATATCTATCCCAATTTATAGAAATCAAATCATTAATAAATAAATTTAAATTAAAATTTTTATATTGTCTGATTTTAATTAATCTAGAGGGGGATTTAGGTAATTTAATTTTCCATACACAAAATATAATAGAGTGATCACTAAAGCAGTCAGACATCACACCTGCCCTTAAAAATCTATTAGGATGTGAAACAAGTATCCAATCAAGAAGGGACTGTGATCGAGCAGTAACTCTAGTAGGCTGAGTAATCAACTGTGTAAGATTTAAACTATTAAATATATTTTTTTCTTTATCAGATGATTTATCCAACCAATTCTTGTTGAAATCACCAAGCAATATTATTTCATAGTATTGATAAAATGGAAGCTGAAACCTGTATGTTTGATGCACAAAAACAAATAAGGCTTATTCTCACAAGTCAAACAACCACAGTTGAGCTTGTTTACAATATCTGATGAGCCAGTGTGAATAAAATGTGAACAAAAGACTAAATTAAATCTGTTTATCATATAAAGTGATCATGTCTCTTCAGAAGGCTTGGACTGAAGTGCTCTATCCTTAAGGAGTTCTTTTATAATTGTTTTTATGAACCTTTTGAAATTTGAATATTTAAACAAATATTTTTTTGTGTGTTCCATTTTTGGGGAAGAGTAAAGAAGTAAATGACAAATGCATTAGTGGGAAACATGGTTCTTACTGCTTCTGCACACTGAAGACTCTCCCATAGTGAAATATAATGAGTGATAGCCACTGGCTCATATGCTCGTCTGTTCTGCACAGCTGGTAGCTCTGATGTTGGCTCCTCTGTCATAAATAGAGACAGACAGACATTAAGAAACAAGGACAGAGGGACAGAGAGCTTCAGCTCCATTAATACATTTAAAACATTGGATTTTGTAATCAGGGACAACACTGTAGAAACATACTGCTGTAGGTGCTCAGCAGGTTCTTCAAGAGATGATACTTGGTTGTATAATCACCGCTTTCACTCAGTGGAGCATCATAATCTAAAAGAGATGCAGGGGTGATGATGTTTAAGTGATCATTTTTAAAAGAGTAAAAGCATGCATACACTACCGTTCAGAAGGTTTTTTAATGATTTTTTACTGTTCTTAAGCTGCATTTGTTGGATCACAAGCAGTAACATTATGAAATATTATTACAATTTAAAATAACTGTTTTCTATTTGAATATACTGTAAATTGTATTCCTGCGATGCAAAGTTAAATCAGCATCATTACTCCAGTCTTCAGTGTCACAGGATGCTTCAGAAATCATTCTAATATAAAAAATCTAAAGTGACTATGAAATTTTGAATGGTATATTGTATTGAATATATATTGTATTGAATATTAAAACTACTGAACCATAGCTGCTCGTCTGTGGTTTGTAGGTTCCCAAGTCGAGGGCTCCATTCATGAATCCAAAGCTTGTTCCTCCATGAAACATATAGAGATTGATGGAGATGCCACGATCCAGAAGCTCTCGCACTATAGAGATCATCTCTGTCATAGCAGAAGAGATGCAGACACAACACAATACAGTAGAATATATGCTGACAAGAGTAAATGGATTATGTGAGGCAAATGGATTGTTTTTATACATTCATTTTACATACACCTTGCAGAATCTGCAAAATGTTAATTATTTTACCAAAATAAGAAGGATCATACAATACAAAATGCATGTTATTTTTTATTTAGTACTGACCTGAATAAGATAGTTTACATAAAATACATTTACATATAGTAAAGTACACTAAGGGATTCATATGCAAATATTACAGAAGGTTCAAATCCTCATTGATACGTCAGATGGACAAACGATGCAGTAAGAACCAGGGGTGTAAACTTTTGAACAGAATGAAGATGTGTACTTTTTTCTTATTTTGCCTAAATATCATATTTTTTTCATTTAGTACTGCCCTTCAAAAGCTACAGAAGATACTTACATGTTCTTCAGAAGACAAAATAAGTTAAATTTACCCTGATTTTCAAATTCCAAAAGTTTTCACCCCCCGGATCCTAATGCATTATGTTTCCTTCTGAAGCATCAGTGAGCGTTTGAACCTTCTGTAATAGTTGCATATGAGTCCCTCAGTGTGAAAAGATGGATCTTAAATTTATATACTCATTGTTGGAAAGGGTTGAAATACCCCCCCAAAACAAAAAAACACAGCTGTGGATTATTCAGGTAACAACACAGTATTAAGAATCTAGTGTATGTAAACTTTTGAACGGGGTCATTTTTATAAATTCCACTATAATTTTTTCTTATAGACTATATGTATCGTCTTTTATGTGAAATATCTTATTCAGGTCAGTACTAAATAAAAAATAACATGGATTTTGTATAATCCCTCTTATTTTGGTAAAATAATTAGCATTTTCCAGATTCTGCAAGGTGTATGTAAGCTTTTGACATCAAACGTATAAGCTTAGATACAGGTTGTCCATTCTAGGTGGTCTGTTGATCTGTGTCAGTGTTCACCTGCTCATTTTGAGGCATGATGAGGGAGATTCTTTACCTTCCGCAGGGAAAACATGATGAGGTTCCCCCCAGACATCAAACCAGCCAGACCAATATTCCATCACCATCAGCGGCTTTTGTGGCTGCAGCAAAGAAAATGTTCAAATCTCTTTTGTGCTGTCTATATGTTGTAGGTTATATTTATGTATTGTTTATTTTATAAAGGTTTCTAGGGATTCCTTGTTTTAAGTCATATTTCTTAATCATACTTAATCATACATACAGTATAAGAGTTTTTAATTGTGCTGCAGGAATTAGTAGATATTTGTGCTAAAAATACAGCTGTGGGCATTTAAACACTGTAGTTATTTTAACATAGTAAATTGATAAATGCAATTGTAAATATGAACAAATTTGAAAGCATTCTAAAATGTTTACTAACCTGCATTTCTGCTAAATGCTGTACGTCACCAAATGTTAGTTTCTGTAGGTTCACTGTCTGCAAGACTTTTAAAAGAAGCGACAATCAGACATTATTTGTGGTAGAAGAATTGTACTTACCTACACTAATGTTCAAAAGTACTTTCTATTCATCAATGAATACAAAATGTGTCATGGTTTGCACAAAAAAATATTAAGCAGCATAACAGTTTTAACATTAATAATTATAATAAGAAATGTTTCTTGAGCACCAAATGAGCATATTAAAATGTTAATATAACAAGAATTATGTGAAGCAATACTGAAATAATGGCTGCTAAAAATTCAGCTTTCCCAATCTAGGAGTAAATTACATTTTAAAATATTAAATTAGAAAACAGTTATCCTAAATTGTAATAATATTTCAGAATATTCCTGTTTTTACTGTATTTTTATCAAATAAATGCAGCCTTAGTCAGCATAAGAGACTTGTTTCAGAAACATTTAAAAAATCTGTAACACTTTACATAAAAGCCATTATGTACAATGCATTATAAACATAGTTTTAATGCATTAATTATGCCTCGCAATGTACCTTCTCATGAATAATTGTAACCACACTTAATACGACACTTATCCATTCATTGTTACACTATGCATTTTAAATTCGGTTAGAATTATTTACGACAATATATAATGTATTACAACACACATTAGCATGAATAACAGGATAAATAATCATAATGCATTATACCCTTTAAAAACCCTTTATAACGCATTTTACATGAAGGCTTTAAGTAAAGTGTTACCAAAACATTTTTGAATAGAAGTTCACAATAAAATTATTTAACTTTTGCAAAATACAGTTAGTATCACATTATTAACTAGCAGTGGGGACTACAGTACCTCCATCTACCACCCCAAGCTTTAACCCGTCATGGTTGTCTGATGTGACGAGAAACTCTGAGATTCCCCGGGACAGTAATGCCTGTTAATTTTGAAAACAAACTCTATAAGTATAAAAGAACTGTCTCATCATAATGCAAAGTAAACGATAATGATCTTTCACACTATACCTCTTTGATGAATGGCAGGTATTTCTCATCCTTTGCATATGAACCATATTCATTCTCTACTTGAACAGCAATAATAGGGCCTCCATTCTTATACTGCAATAACAGCAGTGGAGACAAATTCAAGATCAAAAGCAAACAAATAAAAAACTGTCAAACAAAAAACACATATTTGACCTGGAATGGTGTGATTCTTGGAACGAGCTTATCAAAGTATGTGTTCACGGCACTTGTGAAACCAGAGTAGGTCGTTCTTAATTTCATGTTCTTATCTTGCAGCAGCCAGCTGATAAAAACATATAAATGTTAATAATGCACACATCTGATGTTAGGATCAAAGACTAATGAAAAATTAAAGAAAGATATATCTTCATAACAGGTGAGGCACAAACCTTGGTAATCCACCCAAATCCCACTCTGCACATATGTAGGGTCCTGGACGCAGAATCACCCATAGACCCAATTCCCCTGCTAGACGAATGTATGCCCTACAAGCAGGTAAAAGAGTTTCATAAAGTAATGAATGCATTTGCTAAAATAGAAATGTTTATTCCTGCTGCAAGCTTCAATGTGGCTCATGCACTAAAAACAGTAATATTGTAAATAGTACTACAATTCAAAACAACTGTTTTCTATTTGAATATATGTGACCCTGGACCACAAAACCAGTCATAAGTGTAAATTTTAAGAAATTGAGATTTATACATCATCCGAAAGCTGGATAAATAGGCTTTCCATTGATGTATGGTTTGTTAGGATAGGACAATATTTGGCCCAGATACAACTATTTGAAATCTGGAATCTCATGGTGCAAAACAATCAAAATATTGAGAAAATTGCCTTTAACGTTGTCCAAATGAAGTTCGTAGCAATGCATAGTGCTAATCAAAAATTAAGTTTTGATATATTTAGGGTAGGAAATTCACAAAATATCTTCATGGAACATGATCTTTACTTAATATCCTAATGATTTTTGCCATAAAAGAAAATTCTATAAATTCGACCCATCCAATGTATTTTTGGCTATTGCTACAAATATACCCATGCAACATAAGACTGGTTTTGTGGTCAGTCAAATCAGTCATAAGGGTCAATTTTTTGAAACTGAGATTTATACGTTAAAACGTCTAAAACGTTTAAGGTCTAATACGTCTAAAAGCTGAATAAATAGGCTTCCCATTGATGTATGGTTTGTTAGGATAGGACATTATTTGGCCAAGATACAACTATCTGAATATCTGGAATCTGAGGGTGCAAAAAAATCAAAATATTGAGAAAATCACCTTTAAAGTTGTCGAAATGAAGTTCTTAGCAATGTATATTACTAATCAAGAATTAAGTTTTGATATATTTACAATAGAAAATTTACAAAATATCTTCATGAACCACGATTTTACTTCATGTCCTAATGATTTTTGGCATAAAAGCAAAATCAATAATTTTGACCCATACAGTGTAAAAATTATTATTCCTGTGATGCACAGTTAAATTTTTAGCAGCCATTACTCAAATCTAAATGTCACATGATCCTTCAGAAATTAGAATTTGGTGCATATTAGAATCAATTCAGCATATTAAGACCTTTTCTCCAAAAATATTAAGCAGGAAAAACTGTTTTTAAAATTAATAATAATATAAAATGCTTCTTTAGCAGCAAATCAGCATATTATAATGATTTCTGAAGGATCATGTGACACTAAAGACTGGAGTAATGATGCTGAAAATTCAGCTTTGCATTATAGGAATAAATTACATTTGAAAACATATTCACATATAACAGCTTTTTAAAACACAGTATTTCATAATATCACTGTTTTTACTGTATTTTTGATCAAATAAATTCAGTTTTGGTAAACATAAAATACTTCTTATTATTTCAAAGTTCTGTTTTCAAAACTCAGAAAAAGTAAGAATTCAATTTACATACAACTTGCAAATATGAAAACCAATATACATGTATCAGAGACTAATCACCTAGATGTATTTTGCCACTAATATTTTCTTCATCAAATGTAAATCTCTAACTGATCTTATTCTTATAGTTCAGAAACATCATTAAATAAATAAATAACTAAACATCACTCACTCCAGATCCAGCTCCTCCTGAAACAGATAGACTCCTCTTTCTGGTTCATGAAGATTCCACGGCACATACCTGACAGTCAGAACATGAATTACACTGTAAAAAACAATTTGTTGAGTTAACTTAAAATAATTTGTAACCTGGCTGCCTTAAAATTGTAAGTTCAGTCAACTCAAAAAAACTTTATTCAGCTTGAAATGTTAAATTATACTAAGTGACAACTTAGATATTTGAGTTGAATTAACTTAAAATTTTAAGGCAGCTGGGTTACTTACCCGTCTGTTAAGTTTAGCAAACACAAATATCTAAGTTGTTACTTAGTACAACTTAACATTTCAAGTTGACTGAACTTATTTTAGTTGACTGAACTTAAAATTTTAAGGCAGCAGAGTAAAAAATTATTTTAAGCTGACTCAACAAATTGTGTTTTTTAATTTTTACAGTAAAGAAGTTTATAAGAGGAAAAACAAGGCTGTTCTTGCATGCAAGTCTTACGTGGTGAGAGTATTGAGACCACAGGCTTTGAGTTTCAGCAGCCGATCTTTCCAGTACGCCCTCGGGACCCGAAAGTAATGGATGGACCCTCCGAGGATCCGAAATGGGGCTCCATCTAAAGTGAAGTGAGTGGAGTCTGCCCTCAGTCCCTGTCTCCCTGACATTCTATAAAAGAGCCACAAGATCAAAAATGACAAAATATTTATATAAAATGCAGTAATCAAGAAAAAAAAAAAACGTTTGTGTAATTACTGCATTTTGCCTTTGTGTCCTTAAAAACATTTTTAAAGCATAAGACATTATGCTCAAACTTTTTTACTAATGCATTTTAATAATGCATTAGTAAATGTTGAAATTAACATTAACTAAGATTAATAAATGCTGTAGAAGTATTGTTCATTCTTAGTTCATGTTAAGTAACGAATGTTAACTAATGAACCTTTATAAAGTGTTACCATTATTATATTTCACAGTTACTAGCAGGTGCAGTGTCAAAGCAAATATAAAAAGCAATGTTCAATGCTCAATGAGAATATTTAAAATATAAAATGAAGTGTGATTAATTGTATTGAATGCGCACTTGTGTACTTTGTGTACTTCAAATTAAAAGAGTATATTTAAAAAAAACTTGCAGATACACTGTAAAAAACAATTTGTTGAGTCAACTTAAAACAATTTGTTACCTGGCTGCCTTAAAATTTAAAGTTCAGTCAACTCAAAAAAAAGTTTATTCAACTTGAAATGTTAAGGTATATTAAGTGAAAACTTAGATTTTTAAGTTGATTCAACTTAAAATTTTAAGGCAGCTGAGTTACTTACCCAGCTTTTAAGTTTAACAAACACAAATATCTAAGTTGTCACTTAATACAACTTAACATTTCAAGTTGACTGAACTTAAAATTTTAAGATTTTAAGGCAGCAGGGTAAAAAATTATTTTAAATTGACTCAACAAATTGTTTTTTGTTTTTTACAGTATAATATCAGAAAGTCAGCTTAAGAGTATAAAGAGAGTACACTTTCATGACTGTTTAATACACTTAAGTACACTTTTAAAAAAGTCATCCTTTAATCATTTTTGCTATTTTAAAGAAATATATTTAATTTGATGAAATGCTAAAACTACAGCACATGTAAAGTATTTGCTTATATTTTAACTGTAGTGTTTTATTCAATAGTACAGTTTAAATTGCTAAATTTAAAGTTAAATCAATATAAATGTGTAGTTACAAGTATATTTAAATACCTGACATGCAAGTCGCAATAGAAATTAGTATATTGTAGTTTACCAAATGCTTGTCAGCAGCAGCAGATTTTAACCGTATTTCAAAGACAACTGAAAAGTAATTTTGAGATTACATATAAACGTACTTAAAGCACTTAATTCACTTTTGTCTTGAACAAACTATCTTTAACATAAATGTAAACACATTTTCATACAGAACATTTATATAATTTTATATATTTGTAAATAACAATTAAGTGTCCAAAAGCATTACATTTAACCGTTTACATCTGGTATTAAGATTTTAGTCGATCGGATGACAAGTGCTCATTCTCGTTCACACCTGATGTTTTAATCCGTATTCTGTCCAATTTTGACTACTTCTGTCCTGATTTCTTTAGAAGGGAGGGTCTATGGACCAGTGTGTACTTTTTCTGATCTTTCGATCTGACCTTGTAAAATATACTTGCGCAATTTAAATATAGTAGTCAAAATTGCGACACAGGGAAAAATAGTGGCCTATAATTTGTCAGAAAATCCTTTACATTTTATCTGTATTTAAAACAGATTAAGATAAAAATCTGAAAATATAAGTAGCTATTATAAAATTACAGCACAAAATTCTACATGCAATTATAAAATAAAACACAAATTATGTTTTCCTCCGTTTCTCCATATGCAAAACTAAACCACTAAACGAATAACCTAACATTTATTTTAATGAGTCATATACATTTATCCATTGTAATTTAATTTAAATCTATTTTAACATTTTTTGTTTTTGTTTTATGTCATAATTTTGACAGCTCGAATGGGTGGTAGAAAGTGGACAAGCTCAAAATGATTCTGTTCACACCTGTATTTAGCGTTGTCCACTCGTGATCGGATCTTTTTAGGGTTAGTAACAAATTGTAAAGTTATTAGAACACTGAGCAATTTGAATCAAATTGGTCTGATTAAAAATAACATACTCTACATACAAAAAATTCGATGCACAAATTATATATCAGCCATACTATGAGTCTTACCTTACAAACAAAAGCGTACAACACTATTACACCGGCAGATGTTCAGAGAGGAGCACTAATCGAAGCTGTGCCACTGTACCAGCTGGATCAAATGGAATCAATGAAGCAAAGTCCAGAATACACTGATACAAAGAGAACAAGGCAGGCTTTGTTTTGAGGAGCAAACAAACATATAGAATGCTGTTGTTCTGCTTTGGGGTGGAGGACTCAATATAAGCATATGCTTATAGCATATACTATATCTTATTATCCATGTGATTCTGAATGTTTATTTATTTTTCTTGCATGTTTATATATGTTTTCTCAGCGCTGTTCAATTATTTTAATCCACTCTTTAAGAAATGGCTTTTGCTACATTGACTACATACTGCCACTATGTGGTGTAAACCATTCCACACAAACAATTCAACGTTCATTGCTTCAGTATTTTTAACAAACAAAACAATACCTGTTTTCCTAAAGCAAGCATCAATTCCTCTTTTTTGACAACAGCATGACAAAAAGAACTGGGAGAAACACTGAATAAGCATCACTGAATAACATATATCTCAATTTGACTTCATGGAATGAAAAATACAAGTAGTCACTTTAGAATGTCACCACTTTAAATCATTTACACTTTTTGCGTGTTCAGTACTTGACATAACGAAACTTGTGGTTTTAATTTGCTAAACGTGTACAAAACAAACTCAAAAAGCATTTATGCATTCATACAAACATTAACATAAAAACAGTAAAAAGTCCATAGCATGGACACTTCGTGTATCAACTACCCTTGAATTGTGTCTCGACGAGCGCAGTTTTCTTCGATGTGTTGACATTCCTTATGAGACAGGAAGTCGGGCGGGACATAACGAAAGGCTCAACCAAAAGCCTTCAGTTTACGTCTGGCATTTTATTTCTGCGCCGTAAAAATAAATCACTCACTTTAACATAATCTTATTTTAGTCAGTTGCTTCAGCACTGGTTCCAACGTGTGTCACTCCCACCTAATCTGTGTTGTTGAGCGACATCTACTGACAGCCGACACATATTTACATATTAGACAGTTTGGAAATAGCCTACATACATAAAAGTATTGACTCCAGATTAACGAGCTTCAA
This sequence comes from Labeo catla, assembly GCA_012976165.1. Classification (NCBI taxonomy): domain Eukaryota; kingdom Metazoa; phylum Chordata; class Actinopteri; order Cypriniformes; family Cyprinidae; genus Labeo; species Labeo catla. Next base: position 44,975 of record VONZ01001358.1, on the reverse strand, counting down.
TTTCTATCTGATTTATAACTTGTATAATTTTGACTGCTGTTAATTATTTAGGATGTAGGGTAGAGAGGGGGAAACGCCTCCTTAAGAAGTGTGTAATTTAAATTAAACCAAGTATGAAATAATGTCCGGAGTTTTCATGTTATTCGATTTTTATAACAGAAAATAAATTTGTACCAAGGGGCCGTTTTGCCCCACAGGTGGCAGTCTAACAAAGCGATTCGCTTTAAACATACAGCAAAATCAGAGTATTAAAAGAATAATCAATTATTATGAATTATAAAATTATAATACCCTGTCTGAAAAAAAAATGTTAGCTGATGCTAACTGGCTAGCTAAATAGCTACCTGATGCTAATTTGAGGTTTGTTTGTTTTTTTGTTTTGTTTTGTTTTGTTTTTTTAATATAAAGTCCAAATATTTTTATCTAACCAACTAGTTATACATTTGATTGAAAAACAAAGGATTTGCTGTTCAGAACAGAGTAACTTACAGTAATTTCCCATTGCTCCCTGGGGGCGTTTTACCCCACTGACTGTTTTTTTCATTATTATTATTAAATAACACTTATTCCCTATCCACAGGCCATACTATTGTCATATAATATATAGGGTAAATAAAGGGTGATTGGGACATAAGGTAAAATGGGACAGTACACAATACAGAATTTATTTTTTCACCTAATGAGGGAAAATAACTTTTTTTGCACATAATTAAAATTGGATGCCCACATTGGTGTGACATCTTGGAGGTGGGTGGGGCATGCATCAAACAGGAAGCTGACCATGAAAAGCATGAACAGAGGAAAATGACTTAAGCTTTTGCTAGTTTTCATAATAATGTCCTAAATTTGTCATAGCAACTATATTATACAAAGTTTTAATGGAAACATAAATATGATACACTACTTCTACAAAATCAGTAAAAAAAAAAAAGTGTTAATATCTTGTTTTTATTTTCTGAATTAGGTTGTTTTTATTTTGTCCCAACCACCCAAACACAATTTGGGTGGATGGGACAGCATAATTTTGGGTGATTGGGACAGTGTTTAAAGGCTTTACTAATTAAGAAAATGTTCGAGCTTGTAATAGAAAACCATTGCATATGCTGTTTATGCCCTAAATCAATGGTTTCCTTCCTTTTTATTTGTGCAAGCCCTGCACAAATGTTTTTGTTGCAGTAATAAACCATATTCATGTTTCTGTTAAAGGTTTTTTGTACACTGTAAAAAACAATTTGTTGAGTCAACTTAAAATAATTTGTAACCTGGCTGCCTTAAGTTCAGTCAACTCAAAAAAAGTTTATTCAACTTGAAATGTTAAATTATACTAAGTGACATCTTAGATATTTGAGTTGAATCAACTTCAAATTTTAAGGCAGCTGGGTTACTTACCCATCTGTTAAGTTCAGCAAACACAAATATCTAAGTTGTTACTTAGTACAACTTAACATAACTAAACTTATTTTAGTTGACTGAACTTAAAATTTTAAGGCGGCATGGTAACAAATTATTTTAAGCTGAATCAACAAATTGTGTTTTTTTATTTCTTACAGTGTAGGTTAAATGTGTTTGTTAATTGGTGATGGGGCCACCCCACATTTTTTTGGTTTTTGTTTTAGATCTTAAGCTTTTTTTATTTTTAAATGTTTTCAGTGACTTTTGGACTTCAGGCCTTCTTTTACCTCAGTTACATGTGTTGTATTGTGTGAATTTTGGATAGATTTATGAACAGAGAAATAAACATGGCCACTTAATAATGATGAACAGAAAATAAAATATTGCATATAAAATTATATTAAAATATAAACTAACTTGTGCAATACAGTAAATATTCTTACACTACCCTAAATCAATGAAAAAATGTGCTGTCCCAATCACCCAAATGTTACAAAAAAATTTTTTTGGGCTCAGTTTACAGAAAAGTGTATGCCACATATCCTTTCATTCTAATATAACATTGTTTCCTCCTCAAATGGGTAGTTAACATCTTCAGTATTACAGAAATATATAATGTGTTTAAAATATTTTGGGAATATTTTGGGAAAAAAACAGGTAACAGGTAAAAATTTTACAGGTAAATTTATGGTAAATGTATGCTTTTAAAAATGGCTTTTAAAAATATGTCGTAAAATTACATTATTAGCGAGAGAGGCATATTTACTGGATGTTCATACTTTAAAGTTTTTGACAGGTGCATTGGAAAAATGTGTTCGGATGGTGGAAGACAAAAAGGAAATGAGGAAATTGAGAAAGCAGCAAAAACAGAAGGAATCTCCCCATGAACCCTCCTCTAAAAGGCCATCTAGTGGACAGTGTTAAAAAGTATCCAAATGAATTTCAGGTATGTTTTTTGAATACTTTTAACAATTGTCTTAAACTCTTAAAGGGGTCATCGGATGCCCATTTTCCACAAGTTGATATGATTCTTTATGGTCTTAATAAAAAGTCTACAATATACTTTGGTTAAACATTCTCAATGGTTGTGTAAAACAACACCCTTTTTACCTTGCCAAAATCAGCTCTGCAAAAATCATCTCATTCTGATCGAGGCTGCTTTAAATGCTAATGAGCTCTGCTCGCCCCGCCCCCTTCTCTCTGTGGCGTGATGAGCCTGTTTACTTTAGCCGCATATAGCCGCTAAACTTGCTAACTACCACATTATTAGGAAAGGCGGTCGCAAAGATCCATAAAAAAAAAACTTATACTCACTTCTGCTGTAAGTGAAGCTGGATCACGACTGATTTGTGCGAACATAGATGGATAAATGTTGATCAGGAGGCGCATTCCCTTCACAAACAAATGTAATCCACTGCATCTTCAGCGGCTCAGATGTCGGGAGTAAATGACGACCACTACGTTTATTATTACATCCAGCAACACAACACCTCAATCGCTCAGTCAGAGATATTCTTGTCTAACTTACATCTGTGTTCCAGCATCGAAACAAAGAGGGTGGACTGTGACAGCTGATCTGAGGTAAAACGCTCATGTCAATCAACTATCGTGGGAGCGGCCTCTGTTGGTGTGACGCCACAACGACAGGCATTTGAGAATGGCTCGATTTGAAAAAGGGAATATTATTTTTACAGATTAATTAAAAACCACTGCATGGATTTTTATCATTATAGGGTAGATTTGTACATACACTGCCAACACACATTAATGTTCAAACAACATGTAAAAGTGAACTTAGCATCCAATGACCCCTTTAAATCACTAAGATTTTGCTTAATATGAAAAATAAATAAATGATGTCTGTATTTGTTAAAATTACTTGTCAGTTAAAAGACCCAGATACCAATGTGGAATAGGACACAAATCGAAGGCATCTACATTTAAGTTGTCCAGAAGAAATTGTTTCTGCTGGCATACCTGACGGTAAATATATTAATACTTAAATGTATAAACACTTCACACATTCTTTTAAGGCATTCATAATATGATAATGTAAACGATTTATCTGTAGGTCTGTATGAATTAAGCCTTGACAGACATGAATCGTGAAATTGTTTTGCTTTTCTCTCTTAGTCACCCACAAGATTCTCAACCCTCAGCACAAGTGCTCATTCTCTCATTCTCTTCAGCTGACCATAAAGAGGCAAAATCAGTAAGCATCGGCCAGCAAAATCTTTAGCATAGATGCTAAGGCAAATGGGTATGTATGCATGTTTTTGTCAACATTTGATTTGTCTGTGTAATAATTCCCTTCCATTTTACTAGTACTAAGTTGTCACCTGTATTGTTGTCATGTTTAATCAGATTGTCCAAGATGCCCTGGAAAAACAGTCCAGTGATGAAGAAGAAAATTAGGATGAGACAGACCTGTGCACTTCCATAGGGTAAAACTCAATACTGTTGCAAAGTTTGTTTTTTGTTTTGATTAAAAGGTTAATTTACTGAAATCAAAGTAGTCATGTACTCACCCTCATGTCATTCCTAACACTTAAGACTTTTGTTCATCTTCAAAACACAAATGTAATTATTTTAATGAAATCAGAGAGATTTGTCTCTTCATTGGCAAATACCATTATGATGCTTCAGAAAGTTCATAAAGAGATCATAAAACTAATCCATATGAATTGAGTGGTTTATTCTATATTTTCTGAAGAGACTTGATCACTTTCTGTGATAAACAGACTGAATTTTTATTCACATATAAACATTTATCAACTGAGACATCAGATATGGTAAACGGAAGCTCAAGCATGAGAACCAGTGAGATTAAATCTTGTATTATACAGTATCGTTTGCGCTTTCGCAGGGAGCCGTTTGTTTGCTGATCGCCGTTTGTGAATAAAAGCCTAATTTCAATCTGTTCATCATATAAGGTGACTGTCTCGTCAAAAAATGTGGACTAAACTGCTCAATTCATATAAATTAGTTCTGCAATCTCTTTAAGAATTTTTTAAGCATCAAGGTGGTATCTGTGTGGACAAAAATCTCTCAGTTTTCATTAAAGTATATTCACTTGTGTTTCAAAGATGAACAAAAGACCTTTGAGTGTGGAACAACATGAGGTTTCAGTAAATATCAGAATTTTCATTTTTGGGTGAACTAACCCTTTAAAGCACATTTCATCATCAAAAGTTACTAGTGCCGGGTTTTATGCGTTTATCAAATCACATAGTAATTATCTTTTTCCTCTCTCTTTTCTTTGTTTAATCTAATTTTTGTTTTTGCTGTTTACAGTCCTGCACCAGTATTATAGGCCATCTCAGTCAGAGGGAGGACCACGGAGAAGGATCAAGGGCACGATCACCTCATTCTATGCGGTCGGACAAGCACCTCATCCCTTCTGACGGAACCAGCTCCTTGAGTGCTATCGAACTCTAAGTCCACTATGTGCTCAACCTGTTGTCTCAGTAGGTCCTTGTCAATGTCTTCATCTTCCTGCTACACTCTACAACATTGATGTTGGTCATACCAGTGAGTTACCAAGAGTAAAGGAATTGCATCCAAAGCATTGACAATATTTTGACCAAACATTTTTCAGTGCATCATGTATTTAAAGTACAAAGATATTTTAAGTTGAAAGTACATCTAACAGCCAGCATTTTGAAGTCCTACATGTCTTTTCATCTGTAGAGTTTACATGGGTGTTATAATGATGAATTTTTATCTTTCTTTCAAGTGTTTTGTCTAAGACGTGTCATTGTTGAAAATAAAGAATCGAACTGCTACAACGTGTTGGCTGTTATTGAATGCACACATTATGTATTTTTAGTTAAACTGAATGCAGATTACGTTTAATGACAAATCAGGGTTTGTATGAACACTACATACAGTGTAGAAATAACTCCCTTGGTGTTGGTGCTATTGACACTCCTAATGTAATTTCAACACTAACGGTGTAAATAAGGGGAGAAGACACAATAATAGTGTTATTATTTAACACTTAGTGTTGTTTTAACTCTATAAAAGTGTTAAAAAGGTAACACTATGTAGGGGATCTACAGAAGTCAATTTTGCTCAAAGGGAATCATTTAAGATTGAACAGAATCTCCGTTTTACAGCGGACCAATAAATCGGCCAGTGATTAATTTGGCGAGCCGTATAACACCAATTCTGTACTGGACTAATATCCAAAATATAGTGAAAACACTATTTATTAGCACGGTAACAAGGTCGGCAGTTTAAGACATTAATTTATAAGCACAAAACACAAGATACTTCTCTTTTCAATATAAATAGGAATTTATTGGAAAAACCTAAGACATATAAACTAATCTAACACATAGACGCGCATTCACACATTCATACAAGTCGCAGAAAGAGAGAGAGAGGAGGAAAGAGTGAGTTTAGAAGAGTGAAAATATGAAATCCCAAGTTTATAGCATAAGTATATGCAATTGCTTAGACCTGAACAACCATCAATCATTTAATTAACCCTCGCGTTGAGTTTCTTAATGAGGTTATTAAACGTTATATTAATGCACCAGTTCAGCTAGAATCTGGAGGTTGTACTTGCGTTGCCTTTGTGTTAAGGGGTTTCCTTTGATGACGTCGTTGCAGAAAGGGGTTCCCCAAGGTTGCTGATTGGTTGGAAGTCTGTGGTCGTGGAGCTGGAGGATGGAGTCGTGTACGCTGGTTGAAGTTTTGAGGCAGGCACGAAGTCTGAGACACGGCTTAGCGGCAAAACTTAACTTAGAACACGAAACTCTCAACGGAAAGAAAAGATTAAAGTAAAAGAAAGAAATGTGACGGTCTCCTCATGTTTTCACTAGAGGAGTGGCTGGCGTGCAAGCCAGGAAACGTTCAAAGAACGCAAAAAGCATGGCGAAGACCAATAGCTAAAAGCTAAAAGCAACGGCTAAAAGCATGGCTAGGAGCGATGGAAATAGCAAAAAGCCCAAACTAAAAGCAAAATTTGATGGTGTCCTGTGGTTTTAAACTCAGCTTTGGACACATCCCAAAATGGTGTCTTGACCAATTAGATGTTGTCTTAACTCGGGATATTGCTATGTTTCTCCTCCCAAAACATAAATCAGCACGTTATCTTATCAGTCACATGGTCAGAATTTTCCCGCTCTTGCAGAGTATAATTTGGCCATGATTCCTATAACATGAATACAACGCATTTGACAATGAATTGATTGGTGGAAACATTCAAAGCATGAATTTTCAAACTCATACATACCAAACATGAATATAAACCCTTAAGCTATTCAATAGTTATTAAAAAGGACATACACAACGAGTGATTAGAACATAATAGACAAATGTGTGGGTGACATACATAGTAGGGAGTTATTCAATGGTCTGATGTTCATTCATAAGTCCTTTTAAGCATCATTTTGGTGCATATTTAGGTAAAATGGACAGTCTCTGCCATTCTGTGAACTAAGGGCATGTTCCAAGGAACAAAGGAATTTAGAAGGAACTTGGTCTGGTTCTTGTCTTGGGTGGGGGAGCACCACCCAACAAAGTTTCCTCATGTGATGGTCCTGATGTGCTGCATCTTTGACCATTAATCTTGGGTTTCTCGCCCCAATATTGACAATCTCCTTCCTGAATTGGGATTATCAATAATTGTGTTCTTCTTGTTTTAATGTTGCAAGTTGTTCAAAGCTGTGAAAGTTGGTTGGTTAGGCTTACTTCTGGCTGGCTGGCGCCAGGGTTTCCTGGACAGATTTATGACGTGGTCCTGGCCCCTTTGTGGAATTTGGCTCTTTGGTTTCAACCAAATGTTCTGATCGAATCTTCTATTTGTCTGATTCGCACTGATACCCTACAACTATTTAAAGTGTTAGTTTAACTCGCTTTAGTGTGGACCTATATAAACACTGAAAAACTGTTAATTTTAACACTGAGAGTGTGAATTTAACACTTTCAATTTTGCTGCGTGAGGTGGATGGATTATCTCGTCAAAGGAGACAGATTTGTGAATAATATTTGACAGAAATAGGCCTTTTGTGTACATAGAAAAAGTTTTAGATCTTTGAGTTCAGCTCATGAAATATGGGGGCAAAAACATGAACATGAATAGGACATGTGGCTTTGCATGGTTAAATGACATAGTGCCGTTATCACTTAGGGTTTACTCACTTTTGTTGCCAGCTGTTTTGACAATAATGGCTGTATGCTGAGTTATTTTCAGGGGACAGTAAATGTACACCGCTATACAAGCTGCACATTGACTACTCTAAAATATATTCAAGTTTCATTTTTATAGTATTGTTCCTTAAGAAGATATACTAAAAATGTTGCTGAAATGTGAGAGGTGTACTCACTTTTGTGAGATATATATATTGGTGATGTCAGATTTTAAATCTAATTAATCGCAAATTCATCGCACATCAAATTTGGCTGAGAAATTACTCCCAAAAGAGTCATAGTTGTGTAAGTCATCAAACAGACATTACAAAAAGTAGCTTCAGCAAGAAATAATTTGTTTAATAAAATGTATTTTATTCATTTCAAAATAGAATTTATTACACATAAACATTTCGGCTGCAATGGCCTAACGTAACCTATGGAAAAGAAGATCATTTGATAAACATCTCAGTATTTTAGTATTTCTTTAAAATACTTTCTTTTAGATTCCACAAAATAACGGTTTAAAACGTCATGAGGGTGAATAAATGATGACAGAATTCTTTTTTTTTTTTTTTTGGTAAACTATCCCTTTAATTTTTTTATGTTTAAAATATAACACAATATCAACTCATCTTATTTACTGAACTGTTGTATAAAATCACATTTAAGCTCATGATAGATCGGGTCAAAATCAGCACTCTTGTCCTATGAAGTTCACATAGTAAAGGCTGCATAATTTCATCATTACTATCAAAAAAAATGTTGTTATTAATCATGTTCCAGTGATACTGTATACTATTTGAACTGAACTGAGCTGGATGATGACATTACTGAATTCAATAATGAACTGCCTTTAACTGGAAATGGAGTGTTTACTGTTGTCCTTTTGCATTATTGACACACTATTTCCTATTTAATACTGTAAAGCTGCTTTGACACAATCTGTATCGTTAAAAGCGCTATAAATAAAGATGACTTGACTTGACCCTCTCGCCAATCCAAACCCATCTGACGATTCTGTCCATGATCTACAAAGATGTTTTGGATATTCTGCTCTTTTACAACATTTTATTATGATATAAAAGTATCTGATAGATGGTTTAAAAGAATGACCTTTTTTCATGATCTAAAGGTGTTACGTGGACTTTTTCTGACATTTTACATCTTCACAAAATCTTGCTTGCATCTGCTTCCTTTCTCTACAGTTATCATATCTGTATCATTGCGTAAAAGCATGTGTGAGCAGTCTAGTTTTTATTGTGGGAGCACAACATAACACTATATGCCCACGTCCCCTCTCCAATTGTCCCTCAGTTGTCTTTTGTGTTTTCTTGTACACGTCTTTGTATATATTATTCATCCTTATTTCTTTTTTGCAATTGTAAATATTTTCCCCATACTTCACTTTGTGTTTCTCCCCAATTTAATGTTACTTTCCTTTTCCCCTTGACTAATGTAGGATTACAAATTTAAGAAACTGTTTATAATATGCTGATCCTATGTTCTGACATAGCATCACGTGAAAACCTAAGGTGCAGTACATTGTATTTAGCATTTAAGGTAAATATGATGACATCAGACAAATGATTCTCTCAAGCAAAGTTTGTAGCAAGAGGTTCCTGTCAGTTCCTGTTCTCTTATTGTAAGTCAAATGAGCCAGATTACTGAGATGTTCACCTTTTGTTTGGAATGGCTCTTGGTACCTCTGCCCAGTCTTCGAGTAGTTATGATGATTGGATTAGGACTGGTGTAAATGGTGCAGGCTGCTATACCTGAATACTTCATTTACATGCTTTGTTTGGGGTTGTCACCCAGGTGCTTTGTCTCCAGATCTAAGCACTGCCCCCTAAATGTATATAAACTACAATGTATCACTGCCTTAGTTAGACTTTTTGATGACTGCAGTGCCAAGCAGCGAGTATCTGAATAAAGAGAAACTTCTGCTTCAAGATATCCAAAACGTCTCCTGGTCTCTAAGAAAAAAATTCACAACACTAACCACAGCACTCATCAAAATCACACCAACAGCATGCTGTGTGACTTGTGTTTTCACTCTAATGCTGCTATGTTTTTTTTTACAAATGTTTTTTTTAATTTGCAATACAAGTAGCAACATTTAGCTCATGGGCATTGGAAGCAAAATACATGTGGCTGGGTCACATATAATCTATTAGCGCATTCGTCATGTGGAATGGATTTGACTGATGGTGCTCTAAAAAGTGCACTGACATATTCGCTGAATTAAAGGCAGAAAAATTTGGGTGGGTCTTCAAAAGTGGGTGGGTCCTGTCCCACCCGCATTCAATGGTTCCGATGCCCATGATTTAGCTACAATGTAACTGTCAGACCTATGGACCAGTTTTGTTGTGTTTACATTCTCAATGTGTTCAGTGACCTAGTTTCTTTCTCTCTTTGATTAGTTGGTTCACCTGTGTCTTGTTAATCATCCTCACCTGTCTGTCACTCATTAGCCACCCTATTTAAGTTGTGGCCTGCCTGCCAAAACTGTAGTTTGTCTACTCATGTTAAAGTTCATCAGTTGAGCATGTTAAGAAAGCTACAATTTCCTGTGATTACACCAATAAAGTTCACATAGTAAAGGCAGCATACTTCATCATTACTATAAAAAAGGTTCAATTTATTAATCAAATGTTTAATTCATTTTTCAATTAATTTTCTTATTCACTCATTCCCAAACCCATCTGATTGTTATGTACATGAAATACAATAAGATGTTTTGCAAAATATCAGTGCTGCTCTTTTACAACATTTTATTTTATGTAAAAGGATCTGATAGATGGTCTGAAAGAATATTTTTTTTCATGATCTAAAGGTGTTACATTGATTTTTTTTTTCTGCTATTTTATTATTTTTACAAAATCTTGCTTGCCTCTGCTTCCTTTCTCTACAGTTATCATGTCTGTATCATTGTGTAAAAGCATGTGTGAGCAGTCTGGTTTTTATTGTGTGAGCGCAACATAACACTATATGCCCACATCCCCTCTCCAATTGTCCCCCAGTGTTTCTCAGATGTCTTTTGTGTTTTCTTGTACACGTCTTTGTATATATGAAGAGTTCAGATGCAAAACCAGCTAAATCCATCTGACGTCTTTCTTTAAAAAATGCATTTTTATCAGGCTCAGATGTATAGGTTTCTATGTAATTACCGGTACTTCTGATTGGGCTGAAGCTGGTATTTTAGCGAGTTTGAAGAATGAGTACTTGATGGACGTATAATATGTGTCGAGAGCAGTGCCCCAGTATCATCATCTTATTTTTGACTAAGATGGGTTTTAGCTGGTTTTGCACCTGAACTCTTCATATTATTCATCCTTATTTCTTTTTTGCAATTGTAAATATTTTCCCCATACTTCACTTTGTGTGAATAAAACACTTGCAGTAAAAGACCGTCTCTGGCCTTACTCCTCACCTGGTGTGTTATGTATTTAGCAGATGTGTGTTTCATCCCAAATTAAAAGAAAAGTCCACTTCCAAAACAAAGATTCACATATAATGTACTCACCCCATTGTCATCCAAGATGTTCATGTGTTTCTTCACTCGTAAAGAAATAATGTTTTTTGAGGAAAACAGTTCATTTTTCTCCATATAATGGACTGATATGGTGCCCCGATTTTGAACTTCCAAAATGCAGTTTAAATGCGGCTACAAACGATCCCAAATGTGGTTGTAAACGGTCCCAGCCGAGGAAGAAGTGTCTTATCTAGTGAAACAATTGGTTATTTTTATAAAAATAATACAATTTATATACTTTTTAATCTCAAATGCTCGTCTTGCCTTGCTCTCCATGAACTCTGTGTTTTCTGACTCAAGACAGTTAGGGTATGTCGAAAAACTCTGATTCAAAAATCATTTCAAAATCATCCCACATCACTGCAGAAGTTCCGACCCAGTCTTTGCAACGTGAACATGAAAAGAAGATCAAACACAACTTAACAAAAAAGGTAAAACAGTGATATAGGACAATTTTGAAGTTGAGGAAGAACATGAGATGGAGTTTTCGACATACCCTAACTATCATGAACCGGAACAAAAACAGTCCAAGCAGAGTAAGACAAGACGAGTGTTTGGCATTAAAAAGTATATAAATTGTATTTTTTAAAAATGAAAATAACCGATTGTTTCACTAGATAAGCTTCTTCCTTGGCTGGGATTGTTTACAACCACATTTGGGATCGTTTGAAGCCGCATTTAAACTGCATTTTGGAAGTTCAAAATCGGGGCACCATAGCAGTCCATCATATGGAGAAAAATGCTGAAATGTTTTTCTCAAAAAACATAATTTCTTTACAACTGAAGAAAAAAAGACATGAACATCTTGGATGACAAGGGGGTGAGTAAATTATTTGTAAATTGTTGTCCTGAAGTGGACTTCTCCTTTAATGTTACTTCCCTTGACTGACCACAACACTCATCACAATCACACCTGTAATGTGTTGGCTGTCCAATAAAGCACACAAATAAGGAATAAAGTTCAAGAGAGTATTTAATGCAAAGGAGTAATACAAACGTAAATCCACAAACCAACGTGTTCAAATCAATATCAGACAGAGCACTAAGGGAAAGAGCCAATGCATGACCGCAAAACAGCTGCTGTACGGTCCATTGGATAGTGAAGATGGAGGAAACTGCTTCTTATGTTTTTGTAGTAACACTGTCTGTATAATATGTCTAAAAAGTACCACAACCGCATGGAGTAAGGAAAGCTCTGGAGTCAGTCGTCTCAGTTTAGAACATACCGGGTGAGTGCATAAAGCTGCTAGCACACTAGCTAACATATGTAAACATTAGTTGCTAAATGACGATCTGTTAAGTAAGATCACATGAGGCGATCCCTCCGGCATGATAATCATAATAATATGTTGTAGTGTGTAATGTGCCACGATTTTCAAATCTTGTAGTGTGTGCATGTTTAAGATTTCAGGGAAGATAATCTGCAAAGATTCTCTCTATGTGTGCGGTGCAACCAGATTTCATAATCGGTTAGGATTTTAAAAATACATTTGTGACCCTGGACCACAAAACCAGTCATAGGTGTCAATTTTTTTGAAACTGAGATTTATTTATCATCTGAAAGGTGAATAAATATGCGTTCCATTGAAGTATGGAACCCCATTTTGAAAATCTAGAATCTGAAAATTATAAACGCAACACTTTTGTTTTTGCCCCCATTTGTCATAAGCTGAACTCAAAGATCTAAGACTTTTTCTATATGCACAAAAGGCCTATTTCTCTCAAATAGTGTTCACAAATCTGACTCTGTGTTAGTGAGCACTTCTCCTTTGCCAAGATAATCCATCCACCTCACAGCTGTGGCATATCAAGATGCCACAAGTTTTGAGGGAGCGTGTAATTGGCATGCTGACTGCAGGAATGTCCACCAGAGCTGTTGCCCGTGAATTGAATGTTCATTTCTCTACCATAAGCCATCTCCAAAGGCGTTTCAGATAATTTGGCAGTACATCCAACCGACCTCACAACCGCAGACCACGTGTAACCACACCAGCCCAGGACCTCCACATCCAGCATCTTCACCTCTTAGGTCGTCTGAGACCAGCCACCCGGACAGCTGCTGCAACATCCGTTTGCATAACAAAAGAATTTCTGCACAAACTGTCAGAAAACCGTCTCAGGGAAGCTCATCTGCATGCTCGTTGTCCTCATCGGGGTCTCGACCTGACTGCAGTTCGTTGTCGTAACCGACTTGAGTGGGCAAATTCAATGGCGTCTGGCACTTTGGAGAGGTGTTCTCTTCACGGATGAATCCCGGTTTTCACTGTACAGGGCAGATGGCAGACAGCGTGTATGGCGTTGTGTGGGTGAGCGGTTTGCTGATGTCAGCGTTGTGGATCGAGTGGCCCATGGTGGTGGTGGGGTTATGGTATGGGCAGGCATATGTTATGGACAACGAACAAAGGTGAATTTTATTGATGGCATTTTGAATGCACAAAGATACCGTGACGAGATCCTGAGGCCCATTGTTGTGCCATTCATCCACGACCATCACCTCATGTTGCAGCATGATAATGCACGCCCCATGTTGCAAGGATCTGTACACAATTCCTGGAAGCTGAAAACATCCCAGTTCTTGCATGGCCAGCATACTCACAGGTCATGTCACCCATTGAGCATGTTTGGGATGCTCTGGATCAGCGTATACGACAGCGTGTTCCAGTTCCTGCTAATATCAAGCAACTTCGCACAGCAGAGAGGAGTGAACCAACATTCCACAGGCCACAATCAACAACCTGATCAACTCTATGTGAAGGAGATGTGTTGAGCTGCATGAGGCAAATGGTGGTCACGCCAGATACTGACTGGTTTTCGGACCCCCCAAAACAGTAAAACTGCACATTTTAGAGTGGCCTTTTATTATGGCCAGCCTAAGGCACACCTGTGCAATAATCATGCTGTCTAATCAGCATCTTGATATGCCACACCTGTGAGGTGGATTGATTATCTCAGCAAAGTGCTCACTAACACAGATTTAGACAGGTTTGTGAACAATATTTGAAAGAAATAGGCCTTTTGTGTATAGAAAACGTCTTAGATCTTTGAGTTCAGCTCATGAAAAATTGTTGCGTTTACAATTTTGGTCAGTGTATTTACAGTAGGAAATTTTCACAAAATATCTTTATGGAAACATGATCTTTACTAAATATCCTAATGATTTCTGACATAAAAGAAAAATTGGTAATTTGACCCATACAATGTATTGTTGGCTATTGCTACAAATATGCCTGTGCTACTTAAGACTGGTTTTGTAGTACAGGGTCATTTTAGGTTGTTTTTCATCTGGCTTTGTCTTTTACTGATGATTTAATTTCATTAACTGGGGACTCTTGAGATTATGCAGACCATAAGATTAATAAAGTCATGGATGAAATCCTAAACATGATTAAAATAGTAATGATTTAAAAAAATTACATTTTATAAAAATATTTAACAGGTAGTTTGAAATGAATGAGAATATTTTGTTTTTCTTCACTTCTGCCTTTTTGCATTTAAGATCTGTTCTTAGACTAACATAGACTTTATCATCTTTAACTTCCTCATATTCAGTTTTCTGTTGGTGTTAAAATGAGTCAAGTGGCATGATGTTTAACTACTGTGAACTGCAGCTTCCTGTGAGATACTGTGACTGCACCACAACTTAAACAACAGGTCACTCACACACAATCTGTGGTGCTGTTTAGTCTCATGAAAAATTATTTCTGGTAAACTATCACATTTGTTTCAAATTATTTGAAGCTTGATTGAAATTATTTAATTACAATGTACATTTTAACTCGATTTCTAAATACACAGCTCATCTCAGGGTGTACTCGCATGTTTTAAACGATGATACAATATATTTGGTTCCAATGGGTGTGCATGAGTGAATATTCATGAGTTTCCCCTTTTGTGGGCTTAAGACAATGCCCAAAATGAATTGGACCAAAAATAATATTAGTGTACAGTCCTCAAATCGCTGCTTGTTTAATGGATTATTTCTGAAAGTTAATGACGTTTCAGCATTAGAGCATTAACTGCAACAGTGTCAAAACAATGCATAGTTTGTGAAAATATGACAAATCGTCTATAAGCTGTTTCGCTTGATTACAGGCACACAGCAACACAAAAAAATAAGCCAAACCGATGCTAAGCTCGGTTAATATAGTTTTTTACTCTTTGATGTATTTAATGTTTATATATATGTGTGTGGGGCTTTCATTTTTGTTTGAATAGTGTGATTAGCCTATACTAGTTGTCATTGGTGACTAGGCCTATTACTGCAGTGTGTATACGTGGAACTAACTTCCACAAATGCATCTGCGGCATAAAATGCATAAAAACTAGTCTGGTGTGATGTGTCATTCATGTAATTTTTTCTTGCAGTTAAAATGTTAATATTGTAATAATTAGAATTTGTAATTGATCATACAGTGCATAAACCATAAAGCATTATTCTAATGGCACAATCTTCTTGTTGCTCATCAACTACTCCAAGAATATTATTTTAAATTGGGATAAGAAATCATACATATGTTAAAACTTACATATATTAATTATCATGTAAAGTCACTGTCTATTTCAGATTGGTACCCAGCATGAGATGCTGATTGCTGGTTTGCTGGTACCCAGCATGAGATGTTGGTTGCTGGTGTGCTGGTCCCCAGCATGGGATGCTGGTTGCTGGTGTGCCGGTCCCCAGCATGGGATGCTGGTTGCTGGTTGCTGGTGTGCCGGTCCCCAGCATGGGATGCTGGTTGCTGGTGTGCCGGTCCCCAGCATGGGATGCTGGTTTGCTGGTACCCAGCATGGGATGCTGGTTGCTGGTGTGCCGGTCCCCAGCATGGGGTCCCCTCGTTTGCTTGTTTGTGACCACTCCCCTGTTTCTGTATATTTAAGGTTTGTTTGTTCCACTAGTCATTGTCAGTGATTATATTGTCTTCACGTTTATTGGTCGTCGTGGTTGCTGGTTCCGTGTGTTTCCCTAAGTTTGTTCTCTGTGGATTATATAAATAAACTGCACTTATTGGACCTCTGCTCTCCTCCTGCGTTATTCCCCGCACACAACGACATACCCGTGACAGAATCACCGACCAAAAACAGAAGATGTTCCGGGCTGAGGAGAGGATCAGAAGCCTTCGACAGGCGGAGAGGCCGGTGGAACAGTATGTGGAGGAATTTTTGAGCTTTTACCATCTGGTGAGCTGGAACGATGCGATGATTAACACGTGTTTCTTAATGGGGCTAAAGGATGATTCTCTGGTCTGTTCGATCACTTATGAGGAACGCTGCAAGCCGGTTGCAGAGTTTATCAACCATGTCCTTGCTCTTTGTAATTCCAATTTCTGTGTCGAAGTGGAAGACTCCGATCTTCCCCCCCATTAACAAACACGTGGCCGCTCCAACTCACCACCAGCCAGCTTCCTCCACGTGTGGTTCCAGCGGGCTCGTTCCTTCCTGTCTTCCCTCGTTCACCCCCAGTTCCTCCCTCATCCTCAGCCCGGAGTCCGCGGCCAGCTTCCGGAAGCCGCCGTCCGTGGTAAGGATGGCTCATGTACTGGACCCACCAGTGATGTCAGCACGGGCAGCTAATATCCGAGTTTCTCCAACATGCTCTCTAGAGGCAGTGCTCTCGTCTGGTCTCAAGTTCGCTCCAGAAACCTTGCTCGCCGGAGAAGCCGCGCCAATGCCTCCTGAGGTGTCAGCCCAGGCTGTAGAGCCTCATAGGGTGGCGGCGTTAACTGTAGAACTCTCTGCTTCTCCCCTTTCTCTGTCCACCTCCTCTATCCCTGCTCTCCCCAGGTCCCTGTCCTTGACGCAGTGGCACGCTCAGCCCGGGAGGGCTCCAGCTCGCCCTCCAGAGCCGGGGCCCTATCCATCTCGCCCTCCAGAGCCAGGGCCCTGTCCAGCTCGCCCTCCAGAGCCGGAGCTCTGTCCGGCGCGCCCTCCAGAGTCTGCTCCTCCTTCAGCGCGCCATCCGGCGCGTCCTCCAAAGTCAGCTCCTCCTTCAGTGCGCCCTCCGGCGTATCCTCCAGAGTATGCTCCTCCTTCAGCGCGCCCTCCAGAGTCGGCGCCTCCTCCAGCTCGCCCTCCTGCGCGCCCTCCAGAGTCGGCGCCTCCTCCAGAGTCTGCGCGCCCTCCAGAGTCGACTCCTTCTCCAGCGTGCCCTCCTGCGCGCCCTCCAGAGTCGGCTCCTCCAGCGCACTCCTCCTGCACGCCCTCTTGAGCTCTCCAGAGCCTGTGCTTCCTCCCGCACCTCCTCCTGCATGCTCCTCCTGGGCCTCCTCCTACAGCCCTCCAGAGTCGGCTCCTCCTCCAACGCTGGCCAGAGTCAGCTCCAGCGCGCCCCCCAGCGCGCCCTCCTGAGCCGGCACTTCATCCGGCACTCGCCAGGGCTGGCAGAACTCTAGGTTCCCCCAAGAAAATTTTTGGGGGGGGCTACTCCCCTGTTCAGCCATGGCTAAATGGACTGTGTGCTTGGCCATGGCTCCCTGAATTCCCCGATCCACCATGGCTAAATGGACTGTGTGCTTGGCCATGGCTCCCTGAACTCCCCGATCCACCATGGCCAAATGGACTGTGTGCTCGGCCATGGCTCCCTGATCCGCCCTGGAGGTACGCCCCTTATGTACCCTGTGTTTGCCCAGCACGGACCTCCAGGGCCACCCTCCCACCCCAGTAGTGTTGCACAGTCACCATAAGGGTAATGTCAGGATTGTATTCAGTTTTGTATTGTTTTTCCTAGTGTTTTTCCCTTCTGTTTCTAGTGTATTTGGTTTAGTCCGTGTTTCCCCCTCTTAGGTTTTGTTTCATTTGGTTTAGTCTTGCCCATATTTGTACTTCCCCTCGTTTGCTTGTTTGTGACCACTCCCCTGTTTCTGTATATTTAAGGTTTGTTTGTTCCACTAGTCATTGTCAGTGATTATATTGTCTTCACGTTTATTGGTTGTCGTGGTTGCTGGTTCCCTGTGTTTCCCTAAGTTTGTTCTCTGTGGATTATATAAATAAACTGCACTTATTGGACCTCCGCTCTCCTCCTGCGTTATTCCCCGCACACGACGACATACCCGTGACACTTACAAAGCCTTAAAATTTTAACAATATGAAATTCTTTGCTCAGACAACTGTGTTTGACTAGTTGGGACAACATTTGTATAATTTTGCTGGTCTGACAAGGGTTTTTAGTTTAAAAAAATAACATTTTTTAGTATTTGAGACAAAATGTTTTGTAAAATGGAAAATATGTATTTGCATTTTTTACAGTGTGGAAGCATCTGTTTTGGTTTCTTCGCTTTTGTTTTGGAAATTTTGTACAGAAGATGTGTAATAGCATCTCTCATGTATAACAATGAAAACACGGATTCTCAGAGCACAAGTATAGCTCAAATACTTTTTCTAAGTATAAATCAAGTATACTTAAATGTAATTTGAAGTATATTTCTGATAAGTATATAAAGCACATTTCTGAGAAGGACATAAAAAGTAGACTGAAAGTATACTTTCCTATTTTTAGTTTAAAAGAAGTATACTAATAGCACACTTCTTTTTCGTAAGGGGTAGTATGTAGCTCTTTTTCAGATTACCTAAACTGCTAAGCAATGATCTATATTTGACTATTAACTAAATACAATACAGAAAACATGACATATGCTTTTGTATGCCCATTTAAAAAACAAAAAACAAAAACTCACTTTTAAGTATACACACTAGTCAGCAATGACAACTAATATAGGCTAATCAAACTATTCAAACAAAAATCAAAGCCCCACAAATTAAATGAATAAAAAGCTAGACACATTCAAGACTTAAAAACTATAGTTTAGCGGTTATTAGCTTCTTTTTTGTTTTGCTGTGTGCCTGCAATGAATCAAGCTTATAGCTTACAGATGATTTATCATATAACACAAACTACGCATTGTTTTGACACTGTTGCAGTTAAAGCTTTAATGCTTAACACTGAAAATTCAGAAGCAGCGATTTGAGGAGCGTGTACTAATATTTAGTTCCATTCGTCACTCAGGAACCTAAACTATTGTAACACCGGAAAGTTTAGTACAAGTGTGAGTGGAGGCCAGCGGGGGAGTCGGGAGGGGGGATAATCGCGCTTGGGCTCGGTTCAAGACAACCGCGCCTATAGTGTCAGGATACACTTAGATAACTCTTTCAGAATGTTTGCTGCAGATCTTCTTGTATTCAGCTCTGTTCTCTCAGGTTGGTCTTCTTGTTTTCATATTAAAAATTTGGCAACCAGAAAGTTAATTTTACTGTATTTTATTAATTTTACAGTCTAATTAGAGCACATTTGCATTTCAGCTGCTTGGTGTCAGCCGGTCTTTAGCGTATCGGTCCCCAAAACCCTGAACAGCACCAGCGGCTCCTGCCTTCTGATTCCTTGCCTATTCAACATTTCAAAGGAGAAAGAAAACATTCTTGACAATTCACCAGTAGTAACATGGAGACGAGGATCTCTGTGGTCACTCTACGATACAGTTAATCTCACCGACGTTCACCGTCAGATGGAACCTGCGATGGAAGTGGTGGGTGACCTACAAAAGAAGAACTGCACTTCTGTCATGAGGAACCTCACCAGCCAGCATTCAGATCGTTACTACTTAAAGTTACAAACTAAGGGCTTTAGTGTCACTGAAACAAAAGCTGTGCGCATACATGTGTCAGGTAAGGAAGAGCAAATGTTTTAATAATAAACCAAAGCCAAGTGGTTTCAGTGGCATCAAATCTTTGAAAAATGGTCAAGGTTTTGACAAGGCACATATGTGACCCTGGACCACAAAACCAGTCTTAAGTCGCTGGGGTATATTTGTAGCAATAGTCAAAAATACATTGTATGGGTCAAAATTATCGATTTTTCTTTTATGCCAAAAATCATCAGGAAATTAAGTAAAGATCATGTTCCATGAAGATATTTTGTAAAATATCCTACTGTAAATATATCAAAACTTAATTTTTTGATTAGCAAAATGCATTATTAAGAACTTAATTTGAACAGCTTTAAAGGTGATTTTCTCAATATTTAGATTTTTTTGCAGATCCTCAGATTCCAGATATTCAAATAGTTGTATCTCTGCCAAATATTGTCCTATCTTGAAAAACATCAATGCATCAATGGAAAGCTTATTTATTCAATTTCAAAAAATGTACCCTTATGACTGGTTTTGTGGTCCCGGGTCACATATTTCCCACATCTTAGTAGTTAATTTCACATTCAAAATGCAGAAAACTACCAAAACATTTGTTTCAAAATCAAATGGGTGAAATAGGTGCTCGCAATTGTGAAGGGAAAATGTAATAGTACGCAATAGTGGTGTCTGGTTCCTGAATGATCAGTGTTGATTCGTTTCGTTACTGAATGATTCAGGGTTTTGAATGAAACAAATCGGTTGAATGACCCTCTAAAGACATTCCCTTGGCGCAACATTCCCTTCACTTCACGATGTAATTTAAAGGAGAAGTCTACTTCCAGAACAATAATTTACAGATAATGTGCTCACCCCTTGTCATCCAAGATGTTCATGTCTTTCTTTCTTCAGCCGTAAAGAAATTATGTTTTTTGAGGAAAACATTTCAGGATTTTTCTCCATATAATGGACTGCTATGGTGCCCTGATTTTGAACTTCCAAAATGCAGTTTTAATGCGGCTTCAAACGATCCCAAATGCGGTTGTAAATGATCCCAGCCGAGGTAGAAGGGTCTTATCTAGCGAAACAATTGGTTATTTTCGATAAAAAAAAATACAATTTAAATATTTTTTTATCTCAAACGCTCATCTTGTCTTGCTAGTTCAAGACAGTTAGGGTATGTCGAAAGACTCTGATTGTATTTTCTCCCTCAACTTTGTCTCATACCCCTACAATGAATGGAACATATTTTCTTACTCTTTGCATTTTTCACATCATTATGGTAAAGATAATCCTATTAAAACCAATGTGGTAGACAAGTTAAATCACAAGTAATCTAAAAGTAATCTGAAAAAATTATATTACCTAAAATGTGTAATGTAACAGATTACGTTACTTACTCTTTTTGTCATGTAATCTGGAATCAGTAATGGATTACAATTTTAATTAAGTAATTTACCCAGCTCTGAATGTAAGTGTGAGCTGTTTCAACTGAAAGAAACTTGTACTGACTGATCTTAAAATATACCAGTGCTTTTGTTTTGTCTCAAGATACACACCAGTAATGTTTTTTTCCAAGGCACCTTTATAAAAAATTGTTAAATGTCTTAACTGAACCAGTAATCCTGGTTTAGGCTAAGCCCTGTCTATGAAACCGGGCCTACGTGTCGTAAGTCCAGTTATGCAAAAGTACTTATTAATAGAATACATATGCTATAGGCTTATGTGGTAAACAAATATTACAGGTTTTCTTGGTCGCTTTGGCTGAATTCTCAGATTTCTCAAAATTGGTAAAAGTACAATTTTCTGTTCCATTTTTTCTGTTAAATGCACATTTGCTAATTAAAACTGAGAAGTTGATTCATAGTGAAATTGTCAAACTCATCATAACTTCTAAAGATTCTTTCATCACATGCAAGATAATCCATTCAATTATCAGAATCTGTCAGAGATATGTATATAAATATGACATGCTGATGATATTTTGGTAATTCGGCAAATGTTGATTTTATGATTTCACATTTAAAAATAAAAATTTTTTGAACTACACATTTTTACGTCAATAAATACTGTAATATGATAAACCTACTGCTGAAATTCATATAAAAAAGTATGGAAGTAATTCTGACATTTTTCTCACAATTTTGAGTTCACATCTCATGAGTCATTTTTCTTTTAGGACTGACCCTTCACACAGTTTGATTGACAGACGATCTGACTAATCATAACGCAGAATCCGCCATTTTGTCTGACAAACAAATCAGACAGGAGAGTAGATTAACTTCGACAAACTTAAACTTAAATGGTTTGTGCTGGCGTCTTTCTGCAGTTGAAATAAAATACATTCTGTCATATTGGTCATTATGACCAGTACAACACAATAATTAAACTTTTCATTTTGGTGCCATTGGCCATTATACTGTTTGCAGGGCTCTTACTTTTCTTTTTAGGAGCACTTGTGCTCCTGATTAAAAAAAAGTCAAAATTTTAGGAGCATCTAATAATCAATAAATAATCAAAAAATCTGATCAAAAATTAGCCTTCCCATTACAAGGTGATATTTGACTCTTTAAAGTGATTTACGGGGGAATTTTGTTTTTACCTGTTTTTACCTTCTAATGGCATTTTTCTAACTTTATTTTTTTTTTCTCATTTTGTCAGTTTTTTTTTTATATATATATATATATATATATATATATATATATATATATTATTAATATTATTATTATTATTATTATTATTATTATTATTTCTAATTAAAACAGAATAAGAACAAGTACAATAAGAGTAAGTTACCAATCAAATGTAATCAGTATTAACATAAATTAGCACAGAAGAACACAAAAGTGGCTTGTAGGTGTATTTTCATGTTTAATGAGGCTCAGGCTCAGAGTTGGCATGAGTGCAATCAAACTCATAAATTCATGTTGAGATTAATGTTTTAAATATTTTTTTTTAAGAAATATTAAATAATTTAAATAACTGAACTGATATTTTAAAAATGAAACAAAAACTGCCAGTAGGGTGGAGGCAAGTCACTGATTTAAATACTGAATAATTCATTCGATTTGTTTGAACAGCTGATTCATTCAGGAATAAAGCGACTGTCTTTATGATTGGGAAATTGAATCATTTGACTCTTCATTTAAAAATGCACATTCGTTCATAAACGATGAATGTGTTTGAATGGAGATGCGCAGTGACTTGTTTCAGACCATTTTTTGATGACGAAATAGAGCAAAATCAGGCAATATTGTTATCAATATTGTCAGACAATGTAAGTCAATTAATATAAACTTCTTGTTTATTTAACTGTTGTATTAAATCAATATCTCATTTACAAACAACATTAAAAATCATTCAAATCTGTCACTCATCTTAGTTCATCGCAATCTCATAAAGTTCCATTATAATCAACAAAGCTCTCTACGCTGGACAATCAGTCTCTTATTTACACTCTCTCTATTCTTTGTTTATGAAAGGATTTGTGAGATATGTCTGTGATACATTACTCAATATTGCAAAAACACACAGAAACCTTTGAAGCTCCCCTCAGTGCAAACACAAATATGCTGATCAGGTCACTCACACATGGTGCTCCTTAATATTTGCAAACGCGACTGAAATGATCGCACTGTAGAGCCCTGGTTTATACTGCAGACATGCAATACAGCTCCTATTGAACATCTGTGACAACTGCACTTACAGTTTAGAGAAGGTTAGAATTGTTTGGGGAAAAAAATTATAAAACTAAACCAAACTGATTGAAAAACACTGTGATAGTCATTAAAAATTGTTATTTGTAAACTCTTCTCCACATTTGACTTTCTACAAATCAATATTATTACTAAGTTCTCCTCTCAATATCTTGATAGATTCCTTGGCTGAGCCAAATGTGAATGTGCCGGAGCTCAAGGAGGGTGAGGAGGTGAATCTGACCTGCATTGTTCCAGCTCCCTGCCCCAGTCAGCCTCCAAATGTAACATGGGTTCCTGCATTAGGTGCTAACGTCACACAGAGGACCCAGCTGAATGCTGATGGGACTCACAGTGTTTCTGCCATCTTGAAATTTGTCCCGTCCTTCCACCATCATGAGCTGAAAGTGAACTGTGTTTCCATCTATCCTCTACACAGAGAGGACAAACCCCTGCTAAGCCACAAAACCATCATCCTCAATGTGGAGTGTGAGATTTGAACTTAACAGCTTGTACCTTTTTTTTTAAATTTTTTATTGTCATTCTGAAAATACACACTGCGTTTCTTTTCTTTCCATCCCACAGATGCACCTAAGGAAACGTGGATCTCTCTCAAAAGCTCTGTCTGGCTGGGTAGTAATGTGACCCTCACCTGTCAAAGTAATGCCAACCCTCCAGCGACCTACAGGTGGTTTATGAAGAGAGCAGGTGTAGAGGAAGAAGTGGCCGTCTCACATGTGCTTTCCTTCACTGCGGCCCATGAGAACACTGGGGAATACATCTGTGAAGCACAGAATCCACAGGGTGCAATGAACTCCACAAACCTACAGATCACTGTCCCAGGTCAGTCTTTGCATTAGACTGTAGAGTTTCACCATTGTTACCAGTTCTTTTCAATCCCTTTGGCATCCATGTCTTTATCTCAGAAACATAATCAGGAATCAGGGAGGCAAACATCATTTTCACTAGATTTTGAGTGTATACCGTCATGGCCAAAAATATCGCCACCACTGCAATTCTGTCAGAAAATGCAGCACTTGTCTCAGAAAGATGTTCCAATTGTAAATGTTTTGGTAATCACATGCTTATTGTTTTTGTTTGCACTAAAAAAAAAACAAAGAAGAAAAGTCAAACTTGATAAAATTTCACACAGAACTAAAAAATGGACTGGACAAAATGATTGGCACCTTGTAAAAATTGTAAGAAATAATTGCTTTTCAAGCATGTGATGCTCCTGTAATTTGTATTTAGACACACCTGTGGCCAGTAACAGATGTGGGCAATATAGTAATCACACTTGCAACCAGTTAAAATGGAGAAAAGCAGACTCAACCTTTGGGTTGTGTGTCACACTGAGCATGGAGAAAAGAAAGAGGTGTAAGAGTTGTCTGTGGATTTGAGAGAAAAAAATGTGGAAAAACATGGGCAATCTCAAAGCTACAAGTCCATCTCCAGAGATCTTAAAGCGGTCATCGGATGCCCATTTTCCACAAGCTGGTATGATTCTTTAGGGTCTTAATGAAAAGTCTATAATATACTTTGGTTAAACATTCACAATGGTTGTGTAAAACAACACCCTTTTTACCTTGCCAAAATCAGCTCTGCAAAAATCATCCTATTCTGGTCGAGGCTGCTTTAAATGCAAATGAGCTCTGCTCGCCCCGCCCCCTTCTCTCTGTGGAGAGACAAGCCTGTTTACCTTAGCCGCATTTAGCCACTAAACTTGCTAACTAGCACATTATTAGGAAAGGCAATCGCAAAGATTCATAAAAAAACCTTAAAGTCACTTCTGCTGTACACTGTAAAAAATAAAAAACACAATTTGTTGAGTCAGCTTAAAATAATTTGTTACCCTGCTGCCTTAAAATTTTAAGTTGAGTCAACTAAAATAAGTTTAGTCAACTTGAAATGTTAAGTTGTACTAAGTAGCAACTTAGATATTTGTGTTTGCTAAACTTAACAGATGGGTAAGTAACCTAGCTGCCTTAAAATTTTAAGTTGATTTAACTCAAATATCTAAGTTGTCACTTAGGATAATTTAACATTTCAGGTTGAATAAACTTTTTTTGAGTTGACTGAACTTAAAATTTTAAGGCAGTCAGGTTACAAATTATTTTAAGTTGACTCAACAAATTGTTTTTTACAGTGTAATTGAAGCTGGATCATGAATGATTCGCGCGAACATAGACGGTAGATATATGTAGATCAGGAGGCGCATTCCCTTCATAAACAAACGTAATTCACTGCATCTACAGGTTTTTTGGTAAAGGACACCATGACACTGTTTACAGAAAAAGAAATGAGGCCTTCAAAGAAAAGAACAAAGTCCCTACAGTCAAACATGGTGGAGGTTCAAAAATGTGTTGGGGTTGCTTTGCTGCTTCTGGCACTGGATGCCTTGACTGTGTAAACGGTATCATGAAATCTGATGATTACCAAAGAATTTGGTAAAATTCCAGCAGGACAATGACCCAAACACACTTCAAAAAGCACTCAATAATGGTTACAAAGTGCTGGAGAGTTCTGAAATGGCCAGCAATGAGTCCAGATCTGAATCCCATAGAGAGATCTCAAAACAGCAGTTGGAAGAAGGCATCCTTCAAATCTGAATGACCTGGAGCAGTTTGCAAGAGTGTCCCAAATTCCAGTAGAGAGGTGTAAGAAACATTCATGGTTACAAGAAGCAATTGATTTCAGTTATTATTTCCAAAGGGGGTGCTACTAAATATACTAAATATTAAGTTAAGTTTGGGTTCTGTGTGGAATTGTGTCAGATTTGACTTTTCTTCTCTGTTTTTTTTTTTTGTGGTGTTCCAATGCAAACAAACAAAAAAAATAAACGTGAGTCCCAAAACATTTGCAACTGCAACGGGTTTCTATCTTTCAATCTATATTATACAAAGTGCTATATAAATAAAGGTGATCTGTAGGAATATGTGCATAAAATACCATCTATGTTTGCTGCTGTCCACCATGTTAACATTACTGGGTAACACAGCTGACAGGTAACTTAGTTGACGTTTTTAGTGTTCTGGGCCTATACTCAACATAGAAGCCTTGAACTACTGATAATATGGTATGTTTAGAAATATATTTTCATAAACAAAACATAAGTTTTAGTTAAATTGTCTTGTTAAAATGTGCAGTAATAATACTTGTGTAACACTGTTGACAATCAATTAATCGACTCTTGATGCAGGTTTGCTAGTTTAACCAATATTAGGGGAAAGAGAGCACATAACTTCATCATACTGGAAATATCATCATACTGTGCAAATTATGCGAGAATGGGACAAACCATTCCTTTTCTAGTGAGTAACTTAGATGACAATGGTTTTTCGGACACAAATAAAACAAGTAATATCACAATAAACCTATTATTTTTGAAGCGCACCCAAATGTCTTGATAAGCTAATCTAACTGAAGGCAAAACTATGAAATTAATTTATATTTGAGGTAATTTTCATGCTTAAATGCAGAGTAGAATGAGCAACTTTACAAAATTCGACAGCTGAAAACCAGGGTTGTATGTGACATGAACATTTTTGAACAAAAGATATGGCTTTTTCAACATATAATAGAGTGATTGGGAAAAATATAATTGTGGATTAGAAAATTAAGCATCAGGGCTTTATATTGATGAAAATATATTAAATATATACTTCATGGACATGAGATGTACCCACAATTATAGAATGACCCTGGGGCTCAAGGAAGACTAATGAGTACCAAACTGATCTCAGACCTGTAACCACCCAAATGAACTGCTCATAGTCAGTGAAATAGGATTTAAACCAGTTTTAGGCTGTCCCCAAAACGCCAAAAGCACTATCAAGACAAGTAAATAAAAGACTATGATTAACAGTATCAAAAGGAGCACTGAGATAGAGAAGAATGAGAACAAAAACTCAGCCAGAATCAGAAGCCATCAGCAAGTCACTGCTAACTTTGACCAAGGCCGATTCAGTACAGCGAAATTTATGAACACCTGACTGAAGCGGTTTGAAAAGATGATCAACTTTGAGGTGGTTATACAAGCTAGAGGCAACAGCTAATTTTTTTTTTTTTTTTTGTCAAGAACATAAGATTTGAGATGGTGTAATAATTGTTAACGTTATCCAGGTCAGCAGGATGTTATTTTTTCTATTTGGCGTAGAAGTTACAGCAGCGATTGTTAATGCTTTT
This sequence comes from Labeo catla, assembly GCA_012976165.1. NCBI lineage: Eukaryota > Metazoa > Chordata > Actinopteri > Cypriniformes > Cyprinidae > Labeo > Labeo catla. The sequence goes on along the minus strand of VONZ01001358.1, from coordinate 17,415 downwards.
TTTTGTTTTTGCAGACATATCCTTCAGTGCTTTCCTCTCAATAATGGCAGCGTTATCATTGCTCATATGTGCACTTCTTGCACTTGTTATTCTTATGATTTACCGAAGGTAGGATCTTGCAAGATGTTTTAAATTATAAATGTTATACATTATTTGAGATAAATGAGAATGTTTCCTTGTTTTGCTATACAGGTGTAAATGCTGGTCTAAAGAACTGATCAGAAGTGTAAGTATGTTTTCTGCCATGGTATGTTCTTAATGGAAGGATACTTTATGAATATAGATGATTATGATGGTTATAATGGATATATATATATATATATATATATATGAAGAGCTCAGATGCAAAACCAGCTAAATCCATCTGATGTTTTTCTTTAAAATGACCATTTCTTTTTAGCTACTTTGTATAGGTTTCTATGTAAGCTGTGTTTTTGTTTAGTGATAGTTGTTCATGAGTCACTTGTTTGTCCTGAACAGTTAAACTGTCTGCTGTTCTTCAGAAAAATCCTTCAGGTCCCACAAATTCTTTGGTTTTTCAGCATTTTTGTGTGTTTGAACCTTTTCCAACAATGACTGTATGATTTTGAGATCCATCTTTTCACAACTGAGGACAACTGAGGGACTCATATGCAGCTATAACAGAAGGTTCAAACACTCATTGATGCTTCAGTAGTAAAAACAATGCATTAACAGCTGGGGGTGAAAACTTTTGAATGGGGTCATTTTTATAAATTCAACTATTATTTTCTCTTGTGGACTATATGTAAACAACTTTTAGGTGAAATATCTTATTCAGGTCAGTACTAAACAATAACATGCATTTTGTATGATCTCTCTGTAATAATTAACATTTTGCAGATTTTGAAAGGGGGATATAAACTTCTGACCTCAACTATATGTTTGAATATGTTAAAACTTTATTTTTCAGCTTGTGGGAGTATATGGATAACAAAATAGACATTGAATAAAAGCTGTAAACATAAGCTTGTGTTTATATTGTGTCTGTTGTGAGAAAATTGTCATAAAACTAACAGATTAAGTAGATGTTCATAGCTAATTTATCTTTGTATTTTAGGAAACAAGCCAAGACCAGAACATTTACGCCAATGCGTCTGCAGCGAAAAACCAGCAGCTTGAATCAAAGCCATGTGAAGATAGGGACATCTACAGCATTAACCCTGAATGCACATTTAAAGAGGATTTCCCCAACGAAAGCATCTATGCAAACTGTTGAAGTAAAAAGTATCCTGTTTTTAACGACCATTCAATGACCACCATTGAACAAATTAGTCTCTGCATGTCGATACTGATCATTAAAATAAGTATTAGTACAATTCCCAACATCTTAACACTGAATTTACAATGAACTACCTGTCTTTATTATCTTTATTTTTATGTGATACAATTCCCTTCATGTAATTAAGGGCACTTTAAGGACCAGTTCTCACTATTAACTATTACGATTTTTGCCTTAGTAAACTCCTAATAATTATTAATAGTTAGTAAGGTGGTTGTTAAGTTGTTATGGTGTGGGGTAGGGTTAAGGGATCTAAAATATGGTCATTAAGGCATTAATATGTGCTTTATAATTACTAATAAACAGCCAATATGCTAGTAATAATATGTATGCAAGTTAACAGTGAGAACTGGTCCTCAAACTAACGTGCTACTGAGAATGTTATAGTATTTATGGGTAATTTTTGCATTTGAGCATACTGTAAGAAGTATAGTACAAAAGTTTAGCATGCAGGTTGAAAAAATTGTGTCTTAGATCCTTTGTGAACCTAAGTTTCTAAGACTCTCTCTCTGAATTTTTTTTCTCGCATTAGCGCGCCATGCAGCACCAACCTCGGCCACCAGGTGCCAATATTACGCATAAAATCTAATGATTTCTCTGCTTTCTCTGTTGATTTGAATAATACATTTACATGGAGGTTTTGCACATCATAATCAAGATAAAAACAGGTTACATAATAAAGGTTCTAAGGATCCTCAAATGTAAACTGTATGTGTGTTGCTTTAAGAGAGCAATCATATATATTTTTTTTGTTTTACTTTATTTTTCATTTATTCATTCATTTATAATCGTTTATTTAATCATTTTTTATTCCATTTAATCATATAATCATTTGTAATAATAATTATAGCCATTTATATACTCATTTCATTGATTCTTCAATTTATAAGTCATCTACAGCTTATTATATTATTGTTTTTATATTATTTTTCCATTTTTGTTTAGTTTTATGACTCTGAGGTTCAATAAAGCAATAAGCCCCAAGAAGCCGTGGTTTACAGTGAATTTATAACAGCTAAGGGGCATTGTTAAAAAAAAAAAAAACATAGTTAGATCAGAATCAAGGACTCCGTTTTATAAAGGGATGTTTGTGTTCATGAATAAGAGATCAGTGGGAATGTATAGAAAACTGTAAAAACAGTTTTGGGTACCAGCCAAAACGAGATATTTCTAGCATGGAGGCATGATCTAACAATATGTACATATGCAATATTATGGATAGAGGACTTATATTTTAGCAGAAGCAGTGGTTTGAAGTCAAAAACACCTTGAAGAATTTGTTTATTATTGTCTATTACAAACACACAGCGTTTTGCTTTACAAAATATTAACTGATGGACTGGAGTTAGATACGTCATAGAAGTGCTAATGGTCTGTGGTGCATAAAATCTTTATGAATATTTCACTTACATTTTTTGCATATGACATTTTAGACTCATATCACACTCACTATATTGTGTATGTGTGGTTTTAGATGTTTGTTAATAATAAATAGAGGAAAAAACTAGTTTGTCTTCTCGTGTTAAAATTCATGTTGTGCATCAATGAACTGCTGTTTCCTGGTAGATTCTTTAATTAATTTGCAACATTTGATATAAAAGTATCTTATCCACCTTTTTCTTCCCATACACCCATTCATGGGTCTGGCTTCTGGTCTCAGCCGCATCCAGCTGTATTTAGCAATACAAAACAGCTTGATTGCTGCTTGATTTTGCAAATTCGTGTGTCTTACCATATAATTTTAATGTATTATCTTAATAATGAGCACACGGTTTGTAGAGCAAAACAGTTTTACCGTTTACTACACGCCGTTATTCTTCTCGTTATTTCCCTATAGTGACTAATGAACCGGAAGTCTCACCCACAGGCTTAAGTCCATGTTGAGGAAAAAGGTGGATAGAAAATATGGTTTGAAATAAAAAAGAACATTTTGTTTCATGATCTAAAATCACTTTATTATCTTCACAAAATCTTGTTTGCATCTGCTTCCTTTCTCTACTTTCACATTTGTATCATTGCATAAAAGCATGTGTGAGCAGTGTGGTTTTTATGGTGGGGGCACAACACAAGACCATGAAAAGGCATTTTTCATCCGGCTCTCTGTATCTTTTTCTGGTCTTGTTCTTGTAAATCTTGTTTTTCCTGATGTGTCCCTCAGCTGTCAAGGTACAGCAGTCCACAGGTGGTTTATGAAGAGAGCAGGTGTAGAGGAAGACCTGGCCGTCTTACATGTGCTTTCGTTCACTGCGGCCCATAAAACACTGGCCAATACATTTGTGAAGCACAGACTCCACAATCCTACAGATCACTGTCCCAAGTCAGTCTGTGCTTGAGACTTTCACCATTGTTACACTTCCTTAATCAGCCCAAGTCTTGAAACACAATACCTTTTTTCAAACTAGTATGTTTAGATCTCTGAACAATTAGTTTCTCTCTTTACCTGAGTAAAGACCCAGAAAGGGTCTAAGGTTTACGAAGCTGAAATACAGAAGGTCCACGACTCAGTGTACGTCATCAGGGTGCCACCAGAAGACCAGTAGATGGTTGAGGTTGAGGTCTTGGTTTATACCATTCCACCTTTTGCAGCATAACGGCAAATACAGTTTGGCCTTCAATTGCTCCTTTGTGTACTAAAGTGTCTTAAAGTCTCTTAACCAGCAGTTGCTTCCAGTTCCTACTCTTGGTGTCTTCCTGCTAGGAGTCCTCCTCTGGTTCCAGCAGTACTCAGTCACCACTAGTGGGGATATACGTGGAATGTTCCACCAAGTAAGACTCCTTTGGGACAACCTGCAGCCCCTCTTTGCGATGCAGACACGTTTGCTGCCAGCATTTCGGGAATGAGCAAGTGTTGCAGTCCAAAGACTGGAGCTTCTACGTGGACTACTGTCTACAGAGCCTTCCCACTGCTGAGGAAGCCAAGCAATTGATAAACAAGATAAGACTTCTCTTAGCCTCAGGGGGCTTTGAGATCAGTCAGTGGGCCATGAATGTCCCCTCAGTCGTCCAGCGCCTACCAACTAAGGCTCATTCAGGGAACATCGAACTGTGGTTACAGCAGAACCATTCAGACCCGTTGGAGCCAGCTTTAGGATTAATGTGGCACTGCCTAGAAGATAGCCTGGGCGACAGGCATCATGCACTAGCAGAGCATCACTGGAGTATGAGGTATATCTATAAGGTCTTAGCATCACAATATGACCCCTTAGGATTCTCTATCCCTTTCACCACCGGGCCAAGGTCGCAGACATGTTGGAGAACAGGACCCGATGAGAGGTCGTCAGAGTCTGGTGCTACTCTACTCCTTGCTGCACTACCTTTGCGCTGCAAACATGTTCAGTGCCAGCAGAACGTGCCATCAATGCCATCAGCTCGTCTGCGATTATACCAACCAGAAACAGAAACTATGGACTCTCTGTCTTTTCTAGCACTTTAGATACAATTACTCCTTTATTCTTAAAGAAAATTAATGAAAACAGTCCCACATCATGGAATAATGAGCACATTTGCACCCTAAGGAGAGCAGCATGGAAAATGGAGCGCAGCTGGAAGAAAACAAGACTAGACGTATTTCATATTGCATGGAGGGAAAGTACTTTTTTCCTACAGAAAAGCCTTAAAAACTGCTAGATCTGATTACTAAACCCCAAGCATTTATTCAATACACTGGCTAAATTGATCAAAAACTAATTTCCCAACAGCACAGCAGTAATGAATTTATGAACTACTTTACTTCCAAGATACATTCTATTAGAGATCAAACTGTAACCATGCATCTGTCATCTACAGTATCGCACCAGATCGCCTATAGATCCCCTGCGGATCAATTCTATGCTATAGGGGAGAAAGAATTGTTTAATCTTAAGTCATCTAAACCCTATACCATCCAAACTACTAAAAGAGGTGCTTCCAGAAGTCATTTGCTCCTTTTCTAAATATAATTATTTTGTCAGTATCTTCAGGATATGTCCTAAAAACCCTCAAACTGGTTGTTATTAATCCTAAAATAAGTTTAGTCAACTTGAAATGTTAAGTTGTACTAAGTAACAACTTAGATATTTGTGTTTGCTAAACTTAACAGATGGGTAAGTAAAATTTTAAGTTGATTCAACTCAAATATCTAAGTTGTCACTTAGTATAATTTAACATTTCAATTTGAATAAACTTTTTTTGAGTTGACTGAACTTAAAATTTTAAGGCAGCCAGGTTACAAGTTTTTGTTTTCTCCATTTCGGTCACCGATGGAGGTTTGGTTCCTTCGACACACTATTTTCCTGTTTTATGCCTGCCGGCTAAAGCCATGCGTTAAATCATAATATATTCTGTTCACTTCATGACTTAAAATACATTGGAAATTTTTTAAATATATATTTGTTAGAAAACGCTGCACACATTTACAACTTATTGTTGATTTAGTTATATAGAGGTCAATGTTCTATGTCTGTTTATTTTGGTGGAGCACTGTCTCAGTTGCCCATACAGATGAGTAGCAGCTGTTTGAGTCCCTGTCCCACAAGAACACTCTGCATGTCCCTGCCAATAATGAGTCTTATGGGGATGACACAGCCTAACAACTGCGTCCCCTGTGTCAGAAAGCCTCACTGGCGGAGAAGACGGGGAGGGGCTGAGGCAGGAATAGAATAATATGGAGGGTAATACAAACAGCAGTGTTACATCACAAGAACCTCAAACAACCAGTAGTGCAGTTTCGACTTTTTGAAAACTTAATTTTTTTTTTTTTTTAATCACTTGCACCTGTTTTTAAGTCTTGCCATTTTAAGCATTCAAGCTATTTTAAGCTGTTTAAACCATACATAAACACCCGAAAATGACTTACATGTGCATACATTGCACTGAGTGCTATTAAGTTCTCTTTTGCATTTTACCATGCTTGAAAAGACAAATAAACACTAAATTAAGTCAATTAAGTCAAATGCCCTTTTTTGTTGAGTATCCTCACAAGATGAGTTAACAGAGTTAAACTAAGCATTTGGGGGAAAAAAATGATGTGTCAGGACTGTGGTCTTGTGACAGCCACTTAAAGGAATAGTTCAACCAAATGAAAATTCTGTCATGATTTACTCACCTTCAAGTTGCTCCAAACCCTCATGCCAGTACCCTTATGCCTTATGCTGTTATCTTCCATAGCATTTTCTCCCCATACAGTGGAAGTCAATGGCTACCGTCAACTGATTTCCCACATTCTTTGAAATGTTTTCTTTTGCGTGATTAAAGCTGAAAAATGCTTCAAGACATTTTTCAGTTGCTTCCAACTATCTAGAATATATATTCCAAAAATTTGTACGTATTTATATAATATTAATTTATTATGAGTTTAATCCATATTAAATTGTCACTTAAAAACATTCTTAAAAAACACTTAAAAAAGTATTCTTGAATATTCTGAGGAATGGCAGTAAATATTGTAATTCTTCAGCAGCCAGAGGCAGTATAACTACAAGAATCATCTCTCTTAACTCCACTGCTAATTTTTAAGATATTTTAGCATAAGAATCAATACAATTACTGTTATTACTGAATGTGCAGTAATTTATAAAAAATTACCCAGTTCAAAAGTTTACATACAGTTGATTCTTAATACTGTGTTGTTACCTGAATAATCCACATCTGTGTTTTTTGTTTAGTGATAGTTGTTCACAAGTCCCTTGTTTGTCCTGAACAGTTAAACCGCCCGCTGTTCTTCAGAAAAATCCTTCAGGTCCCACAAATGGTGATGGGTGTATGATTTTGTATGAAATGGTGTATGATTTTGAGATCCATCTTTTCACACTCTCAAAACAGGACAACTGAGGGACTCATATGAAACTATTACAGAAGGTTCAAAGACTCACTGATGCTCCAGAAGGAAAAATGATGCATTAAGAGCCAAGGGGTGAAAACTTTTTGAATTTGAAGATCAGGGTAAATTTTACTTCTTCTGGGAAACATGTAAGTATCTTCTGTACCTTCTGAAGGGCAGTACTAGATGTACTAAAATATGATATTTAGGCAAAATAAGAAAAATGTACACATCTTCATTCTGTTCAAAAGTTTTCACCTCCAGCTCTTAATGCATCGTTTCTCCTTCTGGAGTATCAGTGAGCGTTTGAACCTTCTGTAATAGTTGCATATGAGGACTAAATGTGTTTTATGTGAAATATCTTATTCTGGTCACTACTAAATAAAACCCTCTTATTTTGGTAAAATATTTAACATTTTGCAGATTCAGCAAGGTGTGTGTAAACTTCTGAACTTAACTTTATGTGGAAAGTGTTGAACACACACCCACACATACACATATATAAGCATTGAAACATCTTTCTCCCATTTGATGATGCAGTCTGCTTGTTAAAGCATGCAGACTCTAACAAAACAGTGCTTTGTCTATAGCGGTTCACCCACCAACAGCTTCCTCATTCCTTTATAAGTGTCTGCTTCCTCTGTGTGTAAAACAAAATTAAAACTGTCAATCCTAGAAAATTCTTGCTGAAACAGAATCGGCAAACTGAGTTGCGTAAGGTTCTTATTTCAGATACAACACTCACTTATTTACTTTAACGGTGATGAACTTAATAATGAACTTAATATTGTGTTTCATTTGTGCAATTCAATATAATTCACACAGACACACCTGGATATTCAAAGAGAAAACGATATAACAGTCTAGACACATTAAAAAAATAGTTTAAGCACACGGTCTAAACTTCAAAAACAAATCATACTTGTTACTTTTTTCTTTTAACTTATGACTAGGTTAGTAGACACAGTGATGTGTATAAAAATAAGTCAACTCTTATCAGAGATCACCAGTTTGATAAATGATGCCTGATGAAAAAAGTCATTCATCTTCCACTACAATAGTGTTCCAGGAAATGTGGTTCCGAGTAACAATTATTTTCATGGAATACTGCCATCCTCGTCATTTACACATGTGGAAATCCAACTTGCTTGCAAACTTGTTAAATAGTGCGTCTTTTTTTAAAAATTAACACAGAACATATTGTGAAGAATGGACAAAAAACTATATATATATATATATATATATATATATAAAATACCATCCGATTTGCACCATACGATTTTTGTCACACATATGCATTGACTTGGTTTTGCATTAATCAGCTTTTACACAAGATGCCAACACTGGCCCAGGCCGTTGTTGAACAGTAGAAAAACAAAACTAAAGAGACATAACAAAGAAAATAGCGGAGACTGTAAAAACAGATGGCCGCACTGACACGCAGGTTATGAGATAGCAGCAAATTTAGTTTGAAAGAGTACAAAGCCATTTTTATCAGTCATAATTAATGGAGAAAAACAGAGCAGATACTGGACAAAAAGCTTTCGTGTCGAACACCTGCGTTCACTTAAAAAAAAAAAAACTTTATTTTTTTTTTTTATCAAAATCAGCCTTTATTTTTTTCTGTGCACCACAAAAGAAGATATTTTGAAGCATGGTAGCCATTGACTTGGCTTTGACTTCTTAGGTAAACTATCCCATTTTAAGATTTCTGTTTCCATGTATGGTCTTTTTGGGGGGGATTTGAGTGAATAAAATAAACTGTGATCCACTGATCATACAACATCCCAGCAGGCTCCGGACGTCAATATAATGTCAGGTTGACACTGGACCCCAACTTCAACAGACGTTGCATTTTGGTTGAGAAAATTGGGTTGATGTCAGCATTTGACGTCAAATTGACGTTGACTTAATGTTGGTTACACAACCTAAAAACAACAAAATATCCATGTCAGCTGACTTCGGTATTGGACATCAAATTAACGGTAACATTAGATGTTGAACTGACATTAAATTTTGATCACCAGATGTCACAACTGAAATTTAACCTAATATCAACATCTTATGACATTGTGTGCCTGCTGGGATGATCATTACACTACAACTGAATCATATGGGTTGCTTTCGCACTCTCTTTATACCTTTTTTGGAGCTTTAAAGATCTGGGCCCGTATTCACGAATCATCTTCAATTAACAAGATGTTCATGTCTTTCTTTCTTCAGTTAATAAGAAATTATGTTTCTTGAGGAAAACATTTAAGGAATTTTCTCCATATAAATTTTTTAAAAATGACCATTTATATACTTTTTAACCTCAAATGCTCATCTTGTCTCGTCTCTGCGATGCGCATGTGTAGTTTGTGTAATCCGGGTCAATACAGTGAGGGTATGTTGAAAAACTCCTGTCTCGTTTTCTTCTTCAACGTCAAAATCGTCCTACATCGTTGTTTTACCATTTTTTGTAAAGGGCGTTTGATCTTCTTTGCATGTTCACTTTGTAAACACTGGGTCGGTACTTCTGCAGCGATGTAGGACGATTTTAAAGTTGGGAAGAAAAGATTGGAGTTTTTTGACATACCCTAACTGTCTTGAACGTATTGAACCGGAAAAAGTTCACGCAGACATTGACAAGATGAGCGTTTGAGGTTAAAAAGTATGTAAGTTTCAAAAATGACAGCCCGACAGACCGTTTTGCTAGGTAAGACCCTTCTTCCTCGGCTGGGATTGTTTAGAGACCTCTGAAGCTGCATTTAAACTGCATTTTGGAAGTTCAAACTTGGGGGCATCATTGTAGTGCATTACATGGAGATAAATCCTGAATTTTTTTCCTCATAAACCATAATTTCTTACCGACTGAAGAAAGAAAGACAATAACATCTTGGATGACAAGGGGGTGAGTAAACTATCTGTAAATTTTTGTTCTGAAAGTGAACTTCTCCTTTAAGATACAAGGGTATGTCAACTTTTGAATGGAGTCATTTTTATATATTCAGTTATTATTTGGTCTTGTGGAGTATAAATAAACATCTGTTATGTGAAATAGCTTATTCAGGTCAGTACTAAAAAAAATAACGCAATTTTCATGATCCCTAATATTTTGATAAAATTAGAGCAAAACATTTTTTACCAAAAGAATAAAACCCTGTTTAACTTGTGCATTTAGGTCTGTATTTTACTGTACTGATGTGCTTTAATAGAAATTTGAAGGAAATCGCTATGTTCATCCACCACATATCCCAGTCAACACGTGAGATCATGCGATGATCACAGTGACATCACACAATCCTCATACTGTGATCCTCACCGTGTGTGTAAAGCGTGAGCTCAAACTGAGTTCATCTGATCCTCATACTGTGATCCTCACCGTGTGTGTAAAGCGTGAGCTCAACGTGAGTTCATCTGATCCTCATACTGTGATCTTCACCGTGTGTGTAAAGCGTGAGCTCAACGTGAGTTCATCTGATCCTCATACTGTGATCCTCACCGTGTGTGTAAAGCGTGAGCTCAGCGTGAGTTCATCTGATCCTCATACTGTGATCTTCACCGTGTGTGTAAGCGTGAGCTCAAGCGTGAGTTCATCTGATCCTCATACTGCTTGATCTTCACCGTGTGTGTAAGCTGATGAGCTCAAGCGTGAGTTCATCTGATCCTCATACTGTGATCCTCACCGTGTGTGTAAAGCGTGAGCTCAACGTGAGTTCATCTGATCCTCATACTGTGATCCTCACTGTGTGTGTAAAGCGTGAGCTCAACGTGAGTTCATCTGATCCTCATACTGTGATCCTCACCGTGTGTGTAAAGCGTGAGCTCAACGTGAGTTCATCTGATCCTCATACTGTGATCCTCACCGTGTGTGTAAAGCGTGTGAGCTCAGCATTGAGTTCATCTGATCCTCATGGCCTGTGATCCTCACCATGTGTGTAAAGCGTGAGCTCAAGCGTGGGATTCATCTGATCCTCATATATTGATCCTCACCCGTGTGTGTAAAGCGTGAGCTCAAGCGTGGAGTTCATCTGATCCTCATACTGTGATCTTCACCGTGTTATTAGTAAAGCGTGAGCTCAACGTGGGATTCATCTGATCCTCATACTGCTTGATCCTCACCGTGTGTGGCAAAGCGTGAGCTCAGCGTGAGTTCATCGAGTCCTCATACTGTGATCCTCACCGTGTGTGTAAAGCGTGAGCTCAACGTGAGTTCATCTGATCCTCATACTGTGATCCTCACTGTGTGTGTAAAGCGTGAGCTCAACGTGAGTTCATCTGATCCTCATACTGTGATCCTCACCGTGTGTGTAAAGCGTGAGCTCATTGTGAATGCTTCACACTCCGGTCCAGTTGGCGGTGGTAAATGCACCATCTAAGCTGGTCTTCCAACCACCATAAAACATGTAAAGAAGAAGAAAAAGTTGTGCATGGTATTGTTACACCGCAGAAATGGTGAGTGGCCTATTTACATACTTTTAGATGTGCAATGTGGTCTGGTCTTTTTTTTTTAGCAGAGTACTGCTCACACATGCTACATGTGCACCCGCCATTTTACCTTCAGTAATCACACCAAAATTGCTAGCTGCAGCTAGTTTGCATATCAGTATTTGTGAATTGTTAGGCCTGTTATGTCAGATCATTACAACATTACTAACTTTATATTTCAATATATTAATATTTTTTTATTTATACTTATGTTTCAATAATTAACAAGTGCTGTAAAACAACAGTAAGCAAGAATGCTGCACTGGTGTAATAGCGTAAACTATCATTGCTCTTTGGATAAAAAGATGAAATACGCCTACTCTTAGACACTCATATTAAAGATAAACAGCCTTATTTCACCACGCTATATGACTAGTTTTTTAACAACAACTTCTATCTGCGGAACTGTAGCTGTTTTATGTTAAAAGCTTCAACGTCACTTCCCATTTACCAAAACTCAAAGTGACTGACATTCATCCTCTTATTAACATAACAAGCAACTTTACCCAGACATCAGATGCAACACTACATCATTAAGAATGTGAAGTGTAGATCTACAAAAGTGTAGTTTACAGTACTTTAGGATACACACTTGCTTTAGAATACACAACAATTGTTCAAAGAAGACTTCTTAAAAAATTATCAAATACAGTAATCAGTGAGAGTGGCTAAGGTTCTCCTCTCAAACAAAAAAAACTTATTTTGTAAAAGACCTATGTGTTTCATATAATGTTTTACTAATACAGAAGTTCTTTTTGGCCTGTTAGGATTTGGAAACAAAAATTAAGGCATTGAAAAGACAGCAACAAAAAGCTCGTAGAAAATCAAAAAAGATCATTTTGGCTCTTCAGAAAAAAAATGAAAACACTTCTGATAGTGAACACTCCTCCAGAGAACTTGAATCAGACTACTCATCAGACGACTCAGGAAATATGCTGAATGTTGTGGAGCAGCATCTAAATGAACACTTGCAAGAACAGTATGATTCAGAATCACAACAGAATACCATCATTAATATGCAAGATCAAGTGCTATGGTATGAAATTGATAGACTAAATGATTCCATGGATGTTACCAGTGAAAGTAACTCAGAGCTAGCTTTGTCTCTGGAGAAAAATCTGTCTGAGTGGGCAATGAAATTCAACATCTCCATGACCTCTCTCACTCATTTGCTTAAGATTTTGAAGGAACATGACATTGATGTTCCAGCAGACGGAAGAACACTATTGAAAACACCTCGTTCTGGCAGTTTGAGAATAACTGAAAAATCAGGTACATTTTAACTTTGAAAATGCCCATGCACTCATTTGGCAATATTATTCAGAAATTTTACTGAACTGTAAAATCTTGTTTTTGATAGGTGGCAAATACACATATTTTGGATTAAAGGAAGGTCTTACGCATACTCTGTCTGAGCAAGACACTTCAAAATACGACCACTTTGAGATTTCTTTGAATATTGATGGCCTACCCATTTTCAAGTCCAAAAACCTCACAATGTGGCCACTTCAGTGTGCTTTCATCAACATTGATGAAGTGAAAAACAGTCCTTTTGTTGTTGCTCTGTATTCTGGAGCAAAGAAACCAGATGATTTGGAGTTTTTGAGGGATTTTATGGAGGAGCTGCAAGAACTGATGGAAACAGGCTTTAAAGGGAAGAGAATTGTCCTCAAAAACATCATATGTGATGCACCAGCACGAGCCCTCATTAAAGGAATAGTTCAGTTTAATGGCCGCTATGGCTGTGACTTTTGTGATGTAAAAGGAGTTCATGAGAGCAAAATGCTTTTTTTGTATAAAGGAAATCTCAGAACCAATGAGTCATTTAGACAGAAGACAAATCCTGAACATCACAAAACAGATAGCATTCTTTTGAATCTGGACATTGATATGATCAGGCAGTTCCCAATAGATCCCATGCATTGTGTAGATCTAGGACTGACTAAGCGAATGTTGATGCTGTGGAAAGAAGGACCTTTGGCCCATAGATTATCAGCTGTACATCTTAGCATCATTACTTATTTTCATCAAGCTGTCCGACAGCACATACCTCCTGAATTCAATAGGAAACCCAGGGGGTTAGATGAACTGAAGCACTGGAAAGCAACTGAATTCCGAACATTTTTGCTTTATACTGGACCAGTGATTTTGAAGTATGTTCTCGATAAGGAGAAGTATATTCACTTCCTTTCACTTAGTATTGGAATACGCATCTTGTACAGTGAAAACCTAATGGAGCATCGTGATTATGCAGATGAGCTGTTAACATATTTTGTTGAAAAAGGTAGCAGCCTGTATAGCATGAGTTTCATCTCATATAATGTGCATTGCTTGCTACATATCACTGATGTTGCAAATTACAACAGATCATTACACTATTGTTCAGCGTACAAGTTTGAGAACAATATGGGTCAAATCAAGAGGTTTATCCGCGGTTCAAGTGATCCACTGATTCAAGTAGCTAACAGATTGGCAGAGAGGCAAGCAATATCAAGTTCTAAGAAATCAAATGTTAACTCTGGTACGCCAAAGACAAAAGAATGTTACAGAATGACCAATGATAGCTACTGCCTTATACATGGAGTTCAAGAAAATCTGATTTTTTGTGAGGTTTTTTGCAGAATGGAACCTTTGTACACTAAGCCATGTGACTCCAGAATAATTGGCATATTCAAAGGATTTCGGAATCACACTAAAATGTTACATACTGACACCACTCAACTGAGACATAAAGCAATCATGATACCTTTGTCATTGATTGATAAAGATGAATACAATGCGGTAGCGCTTATACCGCTCATGCATTCAGTTTGATTAGTTCTTAAGTCAGTAAGGCAGGGTTTTTGCCTTTTTTATTGCATGTTATCCTGATTTTGATCCAAAGACTATGAATAATGTGTGTGTGTGTGTGTGTGTGTGTGCGCGTGTGCGTGCGTCTTTCAATATCGAATTTGTTTATTCGGTGATGGACAGACATCTGTTGTACCAATCAGTTGGATTTTTGATGACAATGGAACATTGAAGTGTCGATGGACATCATCACTCTCAAACATTAAAAACAATTCTCCACCAAACCCTAACTGGAAGGTTTATGACATTGTGAAGATCGTTGGACCATCAATTGGTAAGAAATTGCAATAATTGTGTGTTTGAATTGAAAATGAATGTGATGCTGAAATGTGGGTATAAGAACACAAATTCAAGTTGTTGTGCCTAATATAAGACAATCACAATTTTAGTTTTACATAAGTATTTAACAGATTTCGGGAAGATTTTTTTCTCAATATTATGATAGGTGGTCTTATAAATTTGCTAATCATAATATATTTATGTATTCTATGATGAATAAATAGTTGACTGAATTTCCATTATACACATAGTATACATAAATTTCCCACTTACAGGAGACTATGATCAAGCAAATCAATACATCTCAGATTACACAACTGGGGTCTCAGCAGCAGAGGACTCAATTACTTATTCAATGACAGACCCTGCAGTTGTGGAATTACCTGAGAAGAGAAAAAGGAAAAATAAGCTCTGTGATGAAAGTGACATCAATTCAGAGACATCTTCCTGTGAAGGTCTGTATATATTGAAATGATTGGTATGCAGAAAACAATTTAGCCATAACTCTGTGATCATTCTTTATTTGTATGTTCTAAACAGATGATATGAACTTGAAGCAGTCAGGAAATGAAGTGAAGCAATCTGGTCTGAAGTCAAGAAATGTCCCACTGCCCAAACCTCCTATATACCATGGTTAGCCTGTTTTAACTTTGATGAAGAACTTTTTATGTTTTTTCAATCCATTTTTTATGTTTTTTTTTTTCTTCTTTTGAACATTACTCAATATTCAACTCATTCAGAAAGTTCAGTGTGACAGTGTTTTAACTTTTTAACTAAACTTTTATTTAATAAAAATTATTTTTCTTCTGCATGATCTATCTTTAAAGATACTCTTCAGAGAAGTGGGAAAAAAGATGAGGATGATCCCAAGCCCACAAGCTCTGATGTCTCAGGTGATTTAAACATATACACACATATACAAAAGATAAATTCATGTATTAATGGTGTGTATAATGTGTTACTATGCAGAGGTTTTTACACTTTATATTGCCAAAACCCACCATATATGATGAACCTTTAGCTAAGGAGTAATGTTGGACATGTAAACCTGAAGATAAACATTTTTAGTTCAAATGTATTAGTTTTATAGAAGCTTTACAAAGAATTCTGTTTTACAAAGAAATATAAATCCCATACTACAGATAAAAAACAAATATAAACACTTAAATGTCTCTATCAAGAACTTAAAAATGTGACTGTAACAATGTTTGAATATATTAATATTTCTGTTTTTTATGAATTTTATGAAGACCCTTACAACCCTCTGGAGGCCTGTTGTGGGTCCCCTGACCCCGGTTTGAAAACCCATGCATTCATGTATTGATGTACATTAAGCCACTTACTTCTATATCTTCCTCTCAGAATTTCATGATCTTCAACAACATCACATGACTTATAAAGACATTCCAGTGCAAACCAGGACACCAGGTGTGTATACATTGTTTATTCATTGTGTATACAAGGTTTGTTATGGCAAAAGATAAGTTGATCATACTAATTTTAATGTGATAAACAGATGATGTGCATTTAAAGAAGTCAAGAAATGCAATGAAGCGAGTTGGTCTGAAGACAAAGAATGTTCAGCTGGCCAAAACTCCCAGATACCATGGTAAGCTTGTGTTTTAACTTATCTAAGGAACTTAGCAGAATCAGCTTTATAATTTTATTTGCAGATTTTGAATGTCTTATGTCTTTTCTGGAAAGTAGTCAAGAGTCCACTTATTCAGAAAGTTCTGTGTGTCAAAACATCTGGTGAGTATGAAACACTTTTTCTCTTAAATTGAAAACACTTTTTCTCTTAAATTGAATCTGGTTAAGCTAATTTGATCATTCTAATTCACATTGTTCAGGTGACTGTCTGGATGATAACAATGAAAGCCCTGATGACAGTTATTTAAACTCAAGCCAGCCCAACCCAGTATTCTTAGGTGAGACAATAGATATTCCCTTTAACACATGCAAACACATCACAAGGTACCTTATAAGAGAATTTTGTGTCATGACTCTCACAGATACTCTTCAGGGAAATGTGGCAATGCATGAGGATGATCATCCCAAAAGCTCTGCTTCTTCAGGTGAGTTATAATTTAATATAATTTATTGTGTGTGTCTGTGTGTGTGTGTTTTTTTACATTGTACCAAATGTCCCCACAATTAAAGTGAACCACCTACATGTGCATTGTGGATAAAACGATCAGGGAAAAAACGGTTTAATTGATGTAGAAAAATAAATTATAGAAAGAATATAACTGATTTAGATAAATGCAATTTCACTGACCTTATGTATGTAATTTTGATAACAGGGAAGGAACCAAAGGAAACAAAATGCAAAGTCACCATGGAGAAATTGTTTGGTATGTGATATATCAATTAGACATTATTTATTTATACAGACATAAAACATCCTTTGCTATATAACAATCTAACTTTACAATTTTTCAGATCTGAATACTAAGATACTCCAACAAATTCAAATGCTGGAACAGAGACAAGCTGTCATCATGAAGGACTTGGCAAAAGTTAACTCTGTTCTCATGAAGCGGGCAGAAGAAGATGCCCATGAGGAACTTTTTAAACAACAACAGTGCTCCAGCTTTGAAACGTTTGAAGCCTTCTGTCAGAGGCTTGAAGAAGACAAAAATTATCGAGAGCTTTATGTTAGTACTACTGTATAAATTTAGCGTTTATTTTTACAACAAAGCCACAGTTTTATTGTTTT